>MU226828.1:4585-17561 GCA_018584345.1 Thuja plicata | reverse complement strand
GGTTTCCCCTTTACTAGCCATGTCAATAATTAAATTACAACAATTGCCAAACTTGGCACATTAAATTAAAACAAATGACATGACTTAGTCACATAAACATTTACTAATTTAATAACACACATGCAAACCACGTTTACGAAATAAACACATAAAAATGAGTTCCATGTCTCTTTATATAGACAGGACCTTGGAAAGCACGGGTATTTACATAGATTCCAGTACTAGGTCCCTGATATAGATCCATGGTCAACTTTTCCTGCACACTCAATGCACACATCAGTAGATCTAAAATGACATGATATAAAACATAACACTACATCAATGATATTCATACATATAAACCATATTTGCATCAGAACTAAAATAACCTAGCATCGGTTTCCTAAACCAAATTCATCATATTACATTCATACATTTACATCCATATAAGACGTCAACATAAGCTAAAACTGAATCGGAACATAAGGCATCTCAAAAGTACCCTGATTACAAAATCAGGTACTGAATATATAACACAGGATTCCACTAATCCTCTAATGTATAAAAAGTCTCTGATAATCAAAGTATGTCAAAGCATAAACTACTGAAAGCATGAGAACAAAATAGTAAAACTATAACAGTCTAATGTAGGTCTCACAGAGTATCAGATATTTTAGAGATATTTTTGATTGTTGGATATATAGCTAAAAGGATTTTATAGCTAGCAGAAGAATGAGAGACAACATAGATAGAAGGAAAAGATATCATCTTGTAATAGAGCCATCTTGTAATACCCTAAAAGGTCTGTGCAAGAGACCTTAGAGCAGAGTCAAGTTGACTCTTGGTAACAACTAGACCTGGGCCTTACATCATATTGGTATCATCCAATGCAAGATTATATCAGCTCCTTCCTATCCCAAATAGACCATGGGAATACCTTAGTGTGGATTTTTTTGTCGGGCTACTGAAGACCAAGCAAGGAATGGACAACATCTTTGTAATTATTAACAGGTTCAGTAAGATGACTCATTTTGTACCATGCAAGACCACACATGATGCTTGTTACATATCCAATATGTTCTTTAGAGAAGTAGTACAGATACATGGATTTCCTCTGAGTATTGTATCTGATAGGGACTCCAAGTTTATGAGTCATTTTTGGAAAACTTTATGGCAGAAGCTTGGTACAAATTTTTCTTTTAGCTCAGTCTATCATCCACAAACCAATGGTCAGAATGAATTGGTGAACCAAGGCCTAGGTAATCTTTTGAGATGCCTTACCAAGGATTATGGACAATCAAGGGATCAGTTACTTGCTCAAGCAGAATTTGCCTACAATGATACAGTCAATAGGTCCACTGGAAAGAGCCCTTTTGAAATTGTGTATGGGATTCATCCCAGGGGTATATGTGAATTAAGGGATCTTGGTAGCAATATAGAGAGGAGTGGGTATGCTGAATATTTTGCTCAATCCATGAAGGAGGTCCATGACTCAGTTAAAATAGCATTGATAGAAAGTACAACTCATATCAAGTAGAAGGTAGATGCAAGGAGAAGAGATTTTCAATTTCAAGTTGGAGATTTGGTCATGGTGCACCTTAATAAGGCAAGGTTTTAGAAAGGAGTTTCAAGTAAACTTCACATGAGGAAGATAGGCCCTTGTACAATATTGGAAAAATATGGGTCTAATGCTTATAAAGTTGACCTTCCTATAGACATAGGATTATCTCATATTTTAATGTGACAGATTTGGTATCCTATAAAGGACCACTTCCCGAAGGAGATTCTAATCTCATAGGAGATACTGAGGATCTCAAAGTACTTAAACTTCCTATTACACTGAAACTAAATGCAGACATGATTCTGAATTCAAGAGTTGCCAAGCAGACTAGACGACAGACCTATATGGAACATCTGGTCAAATGGAAAGACAAAGCTAATTTAGAGGCTACATGGGTACAGGAAATTGATGTTAAGAAGTTGGGCATCAATCCTGACTTACTCCAATCACTTGGAAGTTGATTTTTTTTTTTTGGGGAGTATGGTGCAGGAGCACCTAAGGTTAGGAATATTTCTAGGATAGAAGGTGTTTTTTGGTTTGTAAGGTGTTTTTTTCTACCATTCTTGTAATGACTAAGGTCAGCCGGTGAACAAACACCATAATTTTTTAGGTAGTTGTTTCCTAGTTAACATGTGTGTTGAGGTATCTTATAAACCTCTAGAAATGCAACAAGGCTCTAGAAAATGAAGATCGATGCTTCGCAGTCAAGTTATACTGATGCTCAGGAATCTCCGTGGATTTCTATTCGTCGATGTTGCTTGTTGGTGTTACTCGTTGGTGATGTTCATCGATGATGTCCATAAGTTTTTCTTCATCGGTGATGCTTGTTGGTGATGCCCATCAACGTCTATGTTTTTTTTTGGGTTTGTGGTCTAACACTCGGGGTTGGAAATCGATGATGTTTCTATTGTTCAAAAAGTCAACTTTGGCACTTCGTAATGTTGGCTAAAGACCCAAGAAACATGGGATGTGATATTTGTGACCAGTTGGGTCATTTACAATGACTCTCTATGTGTCATTTTTGATTGATATGATCAGGGACCCCTATTCCTATTCTGGAAGGGTCATTTATTGCTCAGTTTGGCTGCCTTTGCAAGGTGGTTGAAATTGTCCACGAGTATCAGATATTTTGGAGATATTTTTGATGGTTGGATATATAGCTAAAAATATTTTGTAGTTAGCAGAAGAATGAGAGATGACATAGATAGAAGGAAAAGATATCATCTTGTAATAGATTAGTTCTTGTGAATAAAAAGAACATACTTAATGGATTATGTGTGCAGTGTGTATTGTTGTGTTCTTCAGGTTGAACCCGTCGGTTTAGCTTGGAAGAGGGATCTATCCTTATAGGTTCTATAGCATGAAATAGTATCTTAATGGTGTAAGCCTGGTCTAGAGCACTTAAGGTGAATATCTTAGTGACTTCCTCAAGCTAGGGTAAGATAATACACTAAAAGGTCTGTGCAAGAGACCTTAGAGCAGAGTCAAGATGACTCTTGGTAACAACTAGACCTAGGCCTTACATCACAATGTAACTCTTCTACCTGATGATATCCATCTATAGGTTCAATGACCGATGCTCTTGCCAAACTTGTCAAAAATTTCTTGCCAAAACGCTTTGTATTGAGATCCCAAGTACCAATCAAAATCCTAAGATAGATAAGAGGAAGGGAGCCAATACGAAATTTGAGAATCCAGGCAATCCTATTATGAATAAGATGAGGAGTATTATATAAATAAATAAAATACTTATCCTCATTAATTATCTATCTTAAGAAAGTCAAATATGTGGCCAAATATTTCCTAAATTCAACAACTTCATTAATTTTATCCCTCCCTGTCAGAGTTGTATCATCCATAAACTAAAAGTGAGAATAGGGAGGTAGATTATCACCCACGATCCATCCTTGAATCGAGCCCTGACCAACCTTGGACTTGATGAGTCTGCCAAGCCCCTCAACCATAATAATAAACAAATAAGGAGATAGAGGGTCTCCCTATCAAAGATCCCTAGAGGAATTTAAAATCTCCGAAGGTTCCCCATTAACCAAGAATGAGAAGGAGGTAGAGTAAAAATAGCTCATAGCCCAACTAACCCACTCACTTCTAAATCCAAAGCTCTGAAAAAATTTCTATAAAAATTCCCATTTGACTTTATCACATTCCTTTTCCATGTCCATTTTGATAAACATGGCTTTCTCTTTAGAAGTGGTCATGGAATGATTGGCCCACGTAGCAATCACGATTCCATCTAGAATTTTTCTACCAGCAACAAAACTATGCTACTCATTAGAGATAATGGTTTTAAGAAAAATCTTGAGTCTCTCGATAATAATATTTGTAATAATATTATAAACCACATTGCATAGAGAAATTGGTTGGAACTAGTCATGCCTATTCACATTGTCGTTAGGAATAAGGGCCAAAAAAGTAGAATCCATAACTTTTAGCATCTTATTATTATTATGAGATTCCTAAACCACCTCCGAAAGATCCCATTTTATAACCTCCCAAAAATCCTGGTAGAATTCAACCTGGAAACCATATGGACCAGGGGATTTACCTTTTTTCATGTGAAAGACAATATTATCTAGTTATTGCATTGGAACACAGTGAATGAGGGAATCATTCATTTCCCTGAAGACAAGGAGAGGAATACACACCAAAATAGATATTTCATCTTCCCTATCAAGAGGAGAATCTTCCTTAAATAGAGAAAATAAGTACTGATGGGATTCCTAAGATATGTCCCTCCAAGAGGAAAGTTGGACCCCCATGAAGATACTAAGGATGAAATGAGATTTCCTGTTCTCCTTGCCTTGATCGAATTATGAAAAAAAGTAGTATTCCTATCTCCCTCATGTATCCATTCAATTATACATTTTTGTTTCCAAAATATCTCCTCTTGAAGCTCCCAATCCTCCAATTCCTTGACAACTATTACCTCCTTTTGACTCAACTCCAAAGTAAGTCCCTTATCTTAGATCAAGAGAGTAATAGCATCCAACTAGGTCTGGGCTTCATTTTTCTTATAGTGTAGATTCCCAAACCATTTCCTATTCCATCTCTTGAGTTTATATTGTTGGTATTGTGTTGGGAGATTGTTGGATATTGAGGTGCAGTCATAAGGAGTCACTTATTTGGTTGCCATTTATGGAAACTAAGTTAGTATAGTGTAACTAAGTTAGTATAGTCATGAAATAATACAAGTGAAGTGAAGATACAATCGGTAAGAAGGTAATACTGAAAATTGGCTAAGTCTAGAAGATCAGTAGTTAGTGAGAACATCAGTTTTGTGGAAATCATGGTGGAAGTGGAATAATGTAGAGCACTCATAGATACAACATCAACCTATTTAGATTGCAATGTGGTTCCAAGTACAACTCATTTGGTTGAGCGGTGAAATAGTTTTCATTGTCACATACATTAAGAAAGTTAGAACACTTTTGTTCTTGAGTACTAGTCGGTAGACCACAGACCCGTGAGTGGTAAAGTATGTGTGATCATTTCTAATGATATGATGACATGGAATAAATATTATAGATTAAACATTTTGATATTTATGAGATCGATGTAAACATTTGAGATGGATTTGAGGTTTTTTATTGGAGAAGTCAAAAAATGTTTGACTAATTTGGAGATATAACTTGCAAATCTAATCTTGACCTAACACGGTCATGATAAATCATTTTATTTGTCGAGATTATCATTTTGACACATGGTGATTTCAAGGGAAATTAGTTTTAAGATCATTTTTATGTCATTGGAAGTTGTTTATATATAGGGAACTGTTCATACTAAAAAATAAGTAAGTTGTAAGAGTTGTAGGTAATGCAATTAGGATTTTGCAATTTCAATTTGAGGTTGTCATCAGAAAGATGATAGAAAGAGAGTAGTAAAAAATTATAGAGTAGAAAGAACATATTGGATCTGACAAGCAATCAATGCTACATCCAGATCACTAATCTTATTGATCCCTAATAGTTGGATAAAATAAAATCCCTTAACTAGGTGAACTCTCATAGGTTCTTATTTTTAAATCCTTTAACATGGTAACTTCTTTATTGAGGTTTGAAATCCTCTATCTAGATAGATCATAACTGATCTTTTTGTACACCTAAGAGTGTACTAGTAACTCCTACCAGGGTGAACCCTCAGAAAGGGTATTTATAGCTCCTAACACAAAAAAATCATTTACTGCAGTATTGGGATTGTGGGTGTCATCCCAACTATGGTTTTTTCCCTCTCATAAGGGTTTCCATAAGAAAATATCTATCATGTGTGATGAATTTGTGGATACTAGATATTACTTTCTTTTATGTATTTATATCTATTATATGCTTTGTAGTTGGGAAAGTAATTCAGAAGTTATTTAGATCATTGGTTTAATTTATTTACTATCTATTTAGACTGATTCATCCCCCCTCTCAATACCTATTAATTCCAATGCTTGGTATCAAAGCATAGGTCCTCTTGGTGATAATCCACAACTTTAAGGAAAGATACACTAGCATGGAGGGTTATAGGTATGAGATGAAACTTGAGAATGCAAACAAGATGATCATTGAGCTACAGGAAAGCTGAAGAATTCAGTTTCCAAAGGGGGAGAACTCACTGATAAATTGAGCGAAAGCCAAGTCTACATATAACAACTATTTGAAGGAAGTACATCTGTAGAGTCTGAGGTGACAATTGCAGATCTGTTGATTAAGAACAAGGGTTTCAAATAAAATGTGGATAATCTGAAAAGAGAGCTTGAAAGTAAGTCTATTAGGATGTGTGAAGTCCTTGAGGAGAAGGGAAAAGCTGCAGATGCAAAGAATACTATAGAAGTTTCCAAGAAAATTGTTGATAAAGCGCTAAAGGAAAAATATGAAGCACCTATCAAACTGAGACAATAATTTTATTTATATTGGAGTCAAATGAAAGATACCGCTGCAGAAAATATACAAGTAATATCTGAGAATGAAATTCTTAAAGAGATGAATGAGACATTGAAGAAAGAATTGAAAACTGAGAATGAAGAAAATGAAAATCTGAAGCAGTCTAGGTTATACATGAGAAGGTAAAATTGAAATTGGTGAGTCCTCTAAATCTAAACCTAAGGAGACACATACATATAAAAAGGTATATCCAATCAAATCAGGTAAGAAACCTAACAAACCTACTTGTTATAACTATGGAAAGATTGGTCATACTAAAAATGTATATAGGAGAAAACTAGTGAACAAACCTCACTCTTTTAATATTTATTTCTATAATTATCACAAGTATGTTCATACAACATATGAGTGTAGATCTAGGTCTAGCAGTAGATCTAGTGGTGGTAACTTTGATGGATACTATTTTTCATGCAACAAACAGGGACACAAATCTAGAAATTGCAGGTCAAGAGTGTATGCACCTAAGTCACCTGTCACACTAGTGGATACTATTAGAAGGAAAATACAATTCAACACTACATGTTTTGTATGTGGTAACTATGGACACCTAGCAGTAAATTGTAGAATGAGAACTCTGAGAGGTAATGGTGGTCCTTGGAAGTCAACTAGTATGGCATGTTTAATCTATCATAAGATAGGTCATCTGGATAGAGACTATTAGTTTAGGATCCAATTTCCTAATTGGTCAGAGGATAGGAAAGGAAAGAAGATTACTAATGTTGATGAAGTCAGAAGTGATATGAAGAAGACATGGGTAAAGAAAGATGAACTAAATTCTTCTGAGTACTTGACTGAGAACTCCACATGTTCAGGAAATGTGGAGGTTCCAACGGTGACCTAAGAATATTCTTTTCTTAGGGGGATCACTTCAATACAAATCCATTACTGATCCCCTAGATTCATGAGTGGTAAATATCTATATCCGCATTATGGTGTAATTTTCTATGATTTTTTTTTTTGAGATTGTGCGTAGACTGTACTGAGATTTCAAGATCAATATTGATTTGATAGTGGTTCTTACTGTTGATTGAGTACCAACCCGTGGATATGTGTTAACTGGTGACTTGACACTATTCCTACTATTGAATTATGAAAAATTTATTTCTCTAATTTTATATAGAGGGAAAGTAGCTTCTTTTTACACCTTTGCTTTCATTTGAGCATTCGAGAGCTATCTTGAGCTATTGTGTGCAACAATTACTTTTGTGATTGAGATTTTGAGATAAATTGATATTGAGTTTTTGTGCAACTTGAACCAGTGTTTCACAAGCTATAATTTTAGTTTGTTGTTAGATATGTGTACTATTGCAGTTGATCATAATGGAAAATAACATTTATATACTAGTTCTAGCGAACATCTCTGAGGAGCCTCGACCCGTATTCAAACTGCATCCGAGCAAAGAGGTCAAGATTCATATGTCTAGTTCTCTATCCACTATACCTCAGGGAGTGATGCTGATTGAAGATGTTTGGTCTTATATCTATTGTAGAATCAAATAATTCAGAGCTGAAGCAATCAAAGAAAAATAAAAGGGTATGTGCATCAATGAAGTGTTGAAAGACAAGCACAAACATTTACAAGAGAATGGTTTGACTTATGCAGTGGACAATCCCACTGAATTCCATCCTGATTGGATTCTCTATGTGATAAGAAGATTTCATGATCAATTCATATGGATACATAGACCACACAATATTTTGAAGACAATGATTCATTGGGTTACATGATTTCAAGCACAAGTTTTGGAATGTACATTGAGAACGGTGGTAACTCATTTGGTCAATGAACAAACCAAATCCAAAAAATATGAAAGATAAATGATAATCAATAATATTGAAGAGAAGGAATTTCATTTTTCATTCATGGTGATAGGATATATATTTTACCAGTCTAGTTGAGTTAACAGTGTGCCTCTTGGTTCTATTCACGTTTCCTATCAGGTTGTTAAGGATGATTCAATATATAATCTATGTGAGATGATTAGAAGCTAGTTCTTGAAAAACATGGAAAGGATAAAGAGATATAAGAGACAATCATTCAAGAAATGTTACATGGTCAAATGACAAAGTGGTAATTATTCAGAGAAATGAATTCATAAAGGAATTAGGTAATAACTTAAATAATGTCACGTGGGGTTGTTTCAAAGATTTCCAATCTAATACGGATAAAAGAGAAAGGATTCCAGTTAGCATTTTAGAAAATTAAAAGAATGATATTTTTTTTCTAGTAGACATCGATTCATGTATTGTGCAAGCTGTGGAACCGAGGACATATTGTATTCCTCCTATAGGTTATGAGGTTGAGGGTGATTTAGTAACTTTTAATGTTGATGAGTTGTTGTCAAAACCCTTATAAAAACAAGCACAAATATTTGGAACCCATGATGAAGCATTTACCAAAATCCAAAAGGAATTGAAGAAACCAGCCATTGAAAATAAAATAAGAAGAATGATATCTAACCTAGAGAAGAATTTTGGAAGTAGTGATGTAGGAACATCTTGCATTGCTGCAATTGAAACTGAAGCTAAGGTGAAGAGAAAATATAGAAAACCAACTACTAGTGAATTTAAGGCTAAAGTGGAATAAAAAAGGAAGAAAATTCAAAGAATTTCTACTCCAAAGAAAACTTACAAGAGGAAGAGAAAATCCATAGAGGTAAATGATGTTCAGAAAGAAACTAATGAGGATGAGGGAGAAAGGACAAAATCAAACAAGGATGGCTCTAAACTAAAGAAGAGTAGTGATCAGACAAAGAATACCCCTTACATTGATGATATTGCAAAAGGTATTGTGGATAATGGTAGACTTGCTACTATTGGCAGAAGATACACATTGGGGAGTGATGAATACAAGAAGAAGTTAGAAGATGTAATTTTGTATCATTTTCACAAATTTTGCAGAACACCTTTAGAGATCCATTCTTGCATCCCTAATGAGTTATATCAATTGATTAATGCTAGATGGAGCACTAGATTAAAGTTGGACAAAGAGATTATGGATAGAGCACTAATCCAAGTGCAACCTAAACTGTGTGCTAAAGATGCTAAGATAATGATTAATGCTCACAAGAATAAATTCAAAGTTTAGACCAGAGCAGCTAGACTTCTAATTGATGACACACAGGGTGTACATAATGAAACTATTAATACATGGAAGAAGATACTGCATATAAAGGAGGTAGAAACATAAGAAGAATAAGTTCAAGCATAATTCAATGAACCTATGCAGGGAGATGACACATTTTATATAGATTAGTTAATTGGGGATGTTGTTCTTGATGTTCCTAACTTGGTGAAGAACATTGGAACACAAAATACCAATATATCACAAATAGGTGGAGATGAGATTGAAATTGTAGACATAATAGGAAAAGATGATTCATCCTCACCATCACCTATGGAACATACAGAGGAAATGATTTCTATGAAGGAAGAGGAGAAAGTTGTAGATAGTAAGTAGGAGGATACTCAGAAAAAGATTGAAGAACATAAGACTAAAAGTAAATTAAGTCTTGGAGAGACAAGTGTAAGGAAGAGACAAAAATTGGTGACTTTTGCAGAAGAGGAAGTTGATGAAGAATAATAACCGACCACATCAGTCAATATAACCAAATTAATGAAATTTTTAGAACAATTGAGGATAAAGGTTGCAAGAGACAAGTTGAGAAAAAAAAGAAGACAAGAGTGTTAAGACAAGCTAGAGACATTATAGCTGAGTTATTGCCTGAGGTAGAATATGATGAAGATGATACTCCTATTGATTAAATGGATACTCTTAACAAGGTTATTCTACATCAAGGTCCAAATTTGCAGTCAGCTCTAGTGAAGCTTGCAAAGGAGAACTTAGAGAAGAATATGATAGGTAACATGATGGAGAAGATTACCATAGATAGGTTCAAATTTTATTATTTGATAAAGCAAGTTAAGACTACATTGACTGAGGCAGGTCAATTGTTTACCAAAGTATCAAGGTATCCTGATTTTGTTCAAGATTTGGAACAAAGAAGAGATGAAGCTCAAAAGGAGTTGGAGAGCTTAAGAGGTCAGCTTGATCCTTTGTTAAGTTCATTCACTACTTACCATAGTCAAGTCAAGAAAATATCACACAAGGTTAAGCTGATTTAGAATGAGAAAGAGAATAGAATGTTCACTCTACTAGAGCTTCAATCATCCTTATCTCCTATAGTAGAGGTCATGAAAATTAATGTGCATAAGGAAGAAGACATACTTGCCTTACCTGACATGAGCACTCAAGATAGAATGGAAGATATTTCTTATAGTTTTATTGAGAAAATCATTGCTATGGGATACTTGAAGAAGCTATGGGAAACATCCTTGGATTCAATGAAGATAAAATTCAAGGTGATCTTTGATAGGATGTAAGTAATATTTATTTAAGTATACATATATTTTAGTTTTTGTACCTTTTTCATTTTTTTCAAAGGAGGAGTATATGTATGCGGGAGTATAGGTATATATAGGGAGTCATAAGCTGATATTATGATTGCACAATTGTAAGTAGTTAGCATGTGTTATCCATCAATGCCAAAGGGGGAGATTGGGGGTATTGTGTTGGGAGATTGTTGGATATCGAGGTGAAATCATAAGGAGTCACTTATTTATTTTTTTATTAATGACAACTAAGTTAGTACAATGTAACTAAGTTAGTACAATGCAACTAAGTCAGTATAGTCATGAAATACTACAGGTGAAGTGCAGATATAATTGATAAGAAGGTGTTACTAAAAATTGGCTAAGTGGAGTAGAGTGCACACAACAAGAAGTGTAGGTTGGCCTACCTTCTTTAACAATTGGATGATGTTCCCAATTTCACTAATCCTTCGATAGGATAGTCTAAAATTTTCTTTAACAACACAAGCCTCTGAATCCCTTCTACTCCAAATCTCCTAGGTTATAGTGTTCCTAGAGACACTCTTCCCTTATCAAGTCCTAACAATGGAATAATTGTCTTTAAAATATCCTAGACTTCCCTTAATGGTTATAACCTTCCTACAAACCCCTAAGAATCCACTTCTCTCTGTCAAATAGACTCTACAGTCTTGCAAACATAAAATTCTTAGAATTTGTCCTTACTCCTACTATGCCTGCAAAAGTATTCTTTTATTCAATACAAGAAATGAACATGGGACCAAGAATATTTGATATGGTTTCTAGAAAATTCAAAAATCACTCTTAAAAACCCCAAAACAACAACCAACCACTCTACTCCTGCACCTTCAAACTGTCACAACAACTCTCTAGCCTAATTGATCAAGTTAGACTAGGGTCAACTAGAATGGTCCAAAGGTGGGTACCTAAAGTGGACTTAGTCACTTGGTGGTCTTCAATGATCCTCAAAAAATTTGAATCAATCATAAACTTGGACCCAAATCACCCTTGTACTGTTGTAGCATGTATTTCTCCTATTTGTTGGCTAAATACATGGTAGATATTTATCCTAGGGAATCAACCTTGGAGAAACAAGGAAAATTCCCCAACTCCAAGCCTTTGGATTATTAAAATACATTTCCTTAACTTTCTTTTCACCAAGGGGGAATTGAATTCCAATGGTGAAAATGCAATTTAGGGCCAAAACTCCATGACAATGCCAAATGATGAGGGTTTTAGACCCGGTGTGATGGAGAAATTGATATCTTGTGTAAACACACACCAAATCAAACCAAATCAATTGAAAAAGGAAGAAGACTCATACCCCAATCCTGAATGTCAACCGATCTACTTATTCAATCTGTACAAGACCGTACAAAATAGAAATTTTCTTATAAATGGTGGTTTTCTCATTCAATTATGCTTCAAAAGGTATCCTGACTAAAGTTCTTGATTGGACAGGTTTCATACATCTTAAATATTTCTTCCCAACTGATCCAACCAATTCAAATATAGTTGTGACCATTGGGAATAGACTTGCAACAGTCAAGCAAATTTTTGAAAAGGTGCATTGACAACATTTTGTTAATTTCTAACAATAAAGTGTTTAATGCATATGAATGAGTTGGGAATGACTCAAGACACCTAAAAATGAAAAAAAATGGTAAACAATGACCTTAGAAACACTTATGCAACTACAGGGAGACTAATCAGGTGGCTGACTACCTTGCTAACATTGGCGCCAAATCTGATGGAGTTCAAAAATGGAAAGGAATACCCATGAATGATGAAGCGGTCAAATCTTTAATAAATTATGATAAGCTCAGGCATAACGAAGGAATCATTAAAAGTGTTGTTAATGGCACAAATTAATTCAAATCAGAGTGGGAAGATTTGGTATGATGGCCATATCAAGGGGAAGTACATCCACAAGTTGCGGAGTGTAACCCTAATTATTATAGCCCAAACTTCTATGATCGATGCCATTATTATTCTTAACTCTGATCAGTTTGAGCATGCGAAGACAAAAGAGGAAGAGAACAAAATTATCAGTCTGCTCGAGATAAAACATCAAAAGAACGAGTCTCAGGTAGAGAAAAATAAG
>MU226827.1:356084-377127 GCA_018584345.1 Thuja plicata | reverse complement strand
CTTAAGTCTCCTTATCGCTTGATCCTTTTTCTTCATCAAGCGATCACACGACAACTAATAGCATTCTGACAGATGTCATCTAGTACTTCATCCACTTTATGCATTCTGGAAGTCTGACTCATTACTTCTGTTCTGGCGACATCCCAACTAAGGAAAATCTCATAACACGTAACAGTTAGTCGCATGGTCGTGACTGTTATCTCTTAACCGTCTTTTTATCACCAGACCACGTGACTGAAGGTTAGCCTTAACTGTTAGAATGTCCTGATCCAGCGATCACGCGACATGAAGGAGGCGCAAGGTCGGGAGAAATTTCATTGACTTGCCTTTTCTTCATGCGATCACCCGACTGAGGTGGGTCCCTTTCATTCTTAAAGCTTCATAACACAAAGATCAAGCGATAACCCGACTAAAAGGAAATCGCAAAGTCTCGATACACTGACAGAATATTCATTTTTTTTCATGAGACTAAGTGACACAAGGCAAAAGCGAAGTCGGGAGATGTTTTGGCATATTCGTTCTGATTCACGCGATCAAGCGACCTGACTTAACTTGTTATATAGCACATGCCTTTAGTAACTTGAAAAAGGTAACGAAGGAAAAGAAGACATGGCTAAGGGTTTAAAATGCATCGTTTAACATTATGCCTTAGGGTTTTTGCAGGGTTATAACAAGATTTTGACAAGGAAAAGGCATGAAAACCTGCAAATTTTTCAGAGAACAAGGCAAGGAACAGGGCAAAACAGCAAAAACACGAAATACAACCAACATAAACTAAAGGCATTCCTTACCATCTCCATTTTGATTTTTTAAAATTTTTCTTCCAATTAATGAAATTGACTCCCTTTATAGAATCATCTATGCTTAACATCATTGCTATTTTTATCTGCCAGATGGGGTGATGGCCCAAATGTCTTCAGTGCTTTGATGAATGAAATTTAATGCCACCTTATGGAACAACTCCTCCCTATACTACTATGTATCCATCTGGAGGAATTTATGTCCATCCATTAGTACCTCCTATAAATTCTAATACCTTGAGTTTTGTCATTCTCGTCTTTTCAAATATTTAATACTTATAATTTGAAAGTATGCATCTGTATATGTGGTTTTTCTTTTAAGGTAAGTTAATAATGAAGGAGATGGTCAGTCCCTTTTGTTACCTAGAGTTTAGCATGTATTTTTGGCTATTTTTATTGTGGACATATGGCCTATTTTACTATCCTAATTTTCTAACATTGTGGTCTTGATTGCAACTTTAGGGTGCACACAAATTCACTTAATATGGAATCCCATCAAATGGCAATCCTATAGATGTCGTAATGGTAATTACTAAAATATTGTAGGTAGTAATTATATGGAAAATGATCATAATAATTTTTAGCACTCAGTTGTGTTGAGCGTTGTTTTGACACAAGCCAACTTGCTAGGATCTCGAAATTCGATTTCCTCTCTTGAAAGAACAACAAAGTTATTCCCAAGGTTCTCCGGGGTCGGTTCACAACCTTCTTGGTTACTCAGTTGAAGATAAATGTGATTATTCATGAGGAGGCCTTTACTGGTTCATTCAAGACATCAAAGTGCAAAACACTTTAGTTCTTTTATGATATTTTCTGTTTTAAAATGTATGGGCGTTGTAAATAAAATGCAATTTTGATATTTTCAAGATGTTGATTTTTAGAATTAAATATAGAATTTGAAGAGATTAAGGTGACGAGGAATAAAACCAAGCGCTGAAAATGAAATTCTACAGACATAAACCATTGTAAATCCTCCCTTGCAAATTGAATGGTGAAGAGATTTGGAACAAACCCACAAAGCATAAATCAGACCAAGTTGCAATTCAATACCACATGGATGCAAGCATTTGGAGAAAAGACATATTCACTCGTGCAAGATTTTCAAAATTGATCAAATCGTGAAGCCACCTAGATGTGCACACCCATGAGATAGATTTATTGTTAAGCCCAAAGATGATCTCTTCCACGCATTCGTCACAACAAGGTAAAGCAAACAACAAAAAACTCCAACTAAAAGAAAATGCGAATTCGAAGCAAAATAAACAAGAGGCTCTCTAAAAATAATGAATAATGCAAGCATACATCCAATAATTTTGCATAGGTAGCAGCAAATTACACACCACAAATGAAGCACCAAATGTATATCTTTATTACATTAAGAATCTGACCCTTTACATTGCTTTTTTGATTACAATATATAGAATTTGATCCACAACTCCCAATCCTGAATTTAGGGTATCAGAGAGAAAAAATAATTTAAACTAAAACTTTACTAGAAGGGAAACTATTCTTAACTGACACTAGATAACTTGCATGGATCTATGAACCTATTTACAACCAATTTGCCCATGCCAAGAGGGTCAAACTCACCAAGAAGAAAGAGAAAAGAAGAAGGGATTTCTTTAGAAAACTCAGAGTCTTCTTGTTTCTGGAAGTCTTTCTTGGAATCTTCATCTGGAAGCTCATATCATGGTGGAGACTGATAGGGAACCCTTAGTTCTTTCATAACATACTCAAGCTGACCATCAATCAGATCTGGAGTTCAACTGGTGTGGAAATTTGTGATCCCACTGGAAACACCAGGTTATTTTTGGACCCCGACCTCAACTCCAAAAATTTGAAGTGTCAAAATTTACAAGTGTTTTATCATCAGACATTGGCCTGAAGTTTAGACTTGTCGGAGGCCGAAGAGGTCGAGATATCTCAAAGAAAAAAAGGCCAAAAATATGTCCAGGCTGAAAGGCTGAAAATCTGATGGGGCCGAAAGGCTGAAAATCTTGGAAGGCTGAAAGGACAAAGGGTTGAATCATTTCGGGGGATGAAAAGCCAAAAGGCTAAAAAATGCTTCAGGGAAATCTTAAGTGCTGGAGATTTCTTCTTCAGGACTGCCGTGTGGTCTGATGGGTCAATTTGGAAATACCTTTGGGTGGGCATCCTGGAGCCTTTGTATGATCTCATGAATTTCCTCATAGTTTATCTCTTTCCTCTTTGCCCTATTAACCCTCTGCTCCTGCTTTTCTTTAAAATAAGTTAGCTCACAAGTGAAGAATTGGATTTCTTCCACATCATTGCTCATCTTCATCATTTCTTCCTTTGAATAGAACAACTATTGCAAGGCTTCCTTAGTCCCTACACCCGCCATGATATCCCAGAATTTTTGGACCACTTCTTTGGATGGCCATAAGATGTTCTTAGCTTCATCCTGATACAAATCAATGCTGACCCCAGTAAAGAAATCCTCTATTTCCTCCACCCATTCCATGACTTCTTTCTATTTTTCTAATACAGAGGCTTGACACTTTTTGTAAATGTTGATTATCCTTATCATGCGCTTGATCCATGTCTCAAATTTTTCTAGCTCCTAACCCTCATATATTTTTACCAGGAATTGGAAGTGTTGTTTTCTAATGGTCTGTAAATCTTGGAGGGCGGATCTCTATTTTCTGGTCTCTGATTCCAAGACACCATCCTCTTTCATTAATTCTATCAAATTTGTAGCCTCTATTAGGATAACCCTGTAAGCTTTGAATATCTTCTTGATGGCCCCTTCCCCGTATTGCTCAAAATCCACCTTCCAATCTATACTTGATATGATGAAGGAGGGGGTTAGACCTGTTGGTAAGTCTAGGGCATTTCTTTTATTGAATACTGCCTATAGTGAGGTCTCCAGGTAGTTAGGGTCAATGTGACCAACTATTTTGTGGATAAACCTCTTCAAGGTTTCATTCTGCTCAGTCAAAGATTTTATGGTCTCTTCATCTTTACTCATGAAACCTAGAGCATGTTTGAGCCCTAAAGCTACTAGTGTTTTTCTCCCTTCCCTGGTAGGTTCCCCCAAATCTACCTCCTAAAATGTGTATTCTTCTGAAGTAGTTTGGGCTTGAGAGGTGTTGGCGGATGGAATTGCAACCTATGCCTTCCAACGTCCCCTAGTGTCTTGGGTGACATATGACATTGTATGCACTAGAAATACGACCGTTGTCTACTGAAATTATTTCCCTAAGGATTCTATGTCCGCATTTTCCTTTTCATCATCATCCGTGTAAGTTATCATCCTTAACTAGATTTCTCTAGTAAACCATGTATGATTGCTAGAGGCGGTGACTGGCTCATATGGGGTAAATTGAAAGATGGAATCCAAATTTTGTGACCCTAGAATCATCTCTTGATCTATCCCTTTCCCCTTTTCATGCCTTTGCCTCTCTTCATTCTCTTCCTCTTGGTGTTCTTCCCCTTTCTCCCTTTCATCCTTCGCCCTACTCTTTTCTTCGCTTGCCTCATCTTGTTTTTCTTGGCCTATGTTTTATCACTTGAGGAGCTAGCTAACACTTCTATTTTGAGACCGGTCATGAAATTTGGTGTGGTTTCAAAAGGTGACATAGACTCTGGGTTTATTGACCCTCCAATATTTTGGATGTGGCCGAGCAAAGGGCTTAATTATGGTGGAGTAGGTTTTGGGAGATTTAGAATTGGAGGTAGAAGAGTAGTTGGTGGAGTTTGGAGAAATGGTGGGGGATTTGGAATAGAAGGTGGGGAAGTAGTCGGTGGAGTAGGAACATGAGGGGGAATTGTGGCAAGAATGGCCTATGTGGTGGGCTCTTTTACAGACACCTCTTGGGTGAGTGTAGATTATAGATTCCTGAGTCCATGATCTATTTTGGAGCTCTTTCCCATAACAAGTATATCAGGGTTTGGGTTAGTGAATTGAGTGGGAGGTGGAGTTAAGTTTACCTATGGTTGGAAGAGAGAAGGACCACATACCTTATAACCAGTCACATTCCCAGGTGTATCTTGGCCCTGGTCTGAGAAACCCTCAAGACCCTCAAAGTCCAATATTTGGAACTCATCTGATCCAAGAACATCTAAGGGGTTATCTTGCTCTTTAGGGTCTTCTTGCTACTTTTGACTAGTTTCCTTTTCTCTCCTTTTATGAGATCTTATTCTTTTGACTAGAGGGACATCTTCCTCTTCTTCTTCTTTCAAGTCTTCTTGCATGGTCTCCAATTGTGGGGACAGAGAAGCTTTCTTTCTCTTGTACATCTTCTTGCTCTTTCCGGTGGAGGGAAAAGATTGTCCTAAAGTGGAGGGTCCTTCATCTGATGCAACCTGTGTTGGGACCATGGGGGAATCTATCTGTCCAGTCATTCTTTTCTTGGGATCCTTGGGTTTGACCCATATTCCACCACACGTTCATGGCAATGCACCATGCTCGGCTTCTACAGTGGTGCTTTCTTGTATTTTGGTGCTGTGTTTTTCTCCCCGTATTGTTTATCCGCTTGTTTGGGTGGATCCATCATCTTCACAAGTATTGGACTCATCTTGTAGGGCCTCTTGATCCACTCCTCTACCATTCTCATCACATGCCTTTCTCATAAATCAATGTCATCATTTTCATCTTTATCAACCTCTATGTTCATGATGGGCCTATCATATATCTTATCATTGGTGTAAATTGCCTCAAATACCTCATCTAAATCATACTCCCAAAATTTAGGGGGAATTAGGATCTTTATGACTTCCTTTGCTAGGGTAAGGGTCATCCTATAGTAATTTGAGATCCTGACCTCATGGTCATCCACACAATTCATCCAGTGATCCTCCACGTGTGGTTCGTGAATGTAGAATTTGCCAATAATGTGGTTGTAAGTGCCTATAGGATCAAAGTGAGGCCACACTATTTTGTAAAGCTGCAAGGGGAAGTCATTCCATTCAAAGGCCATATACTTGTAGATCTTCATATCTTGTAGGGTATATGGTCCCAATGAAATGGGATAATCCCAACCGTGCTTCTTCTTGTGCTTTATGTGCTCATACGCATCGACGAGTTGTCAGGCCATCTCCAAAATGATTATCCAGTCGGATGGATATCTGGATAGTTTCTTTAGCTGTATTGTTGATCCTACTATCTGAATATAGGTGAAGGTCTTGAACTAAATGTAATAGGCCCCTATGGCCCTTATCTTAGTGGTTTCCTCCTCTGACCTTCTTTTTGCAAAGTCACCTTTGATAGACCTGATGATTGCGAAGCTGAAAGCATCATTGACTATCCTGTATTTTGGGCTATCCTCTGACTTTTTTGCCCTCTTCTGTAGTTGGGGGTATATGATGTAAGGCCATGCATTAGGGTCATTTAGGTTTCCCCTCTTGGTGAGTCTAGGGTAATCTTCCTGGGCTGGTAATAAGTATACCACATAAGTGCTCATGTAGAACTTAGGGTTATGTTTTACTACCCTAAGTTGTTCATCCAACTTGTTGCTAATGATGGTTCTGCAATTGAACATAAACCTGTGGCCTTTGAGTCTTTCAATCAGGAGAATCATCCAATTCTCCAGTTGGGAGGATTGTCATAACCCATATACTTGGCTCAACATGGTTATGGCCACTTTGATCTCATCCTTCATATATCCCCTCCTTAGGTCTATCTTGTCTAGCTTATTCTTTGGGAGAGGTTGTTCAAGGTAATTGTCATTGACTATCTCGTATACTTCATCACCTTTATTCCTGAACCATGGATTCCCCTTTTCTATGAAGAAGTCATAGAACTTGTTTATGCCTTTATGAAGAGGGAATACATCCTCCACGACATCTGGCCTGATATCTAATATTACTTGGCCCTCTGTGTTTTGAACCACCCTTATGTTTGAATCATAGTGATTTTCTAAGGTCATGATTAACTTAGGTGAGGTCAAAACCACTGGGTGGGCTGCTAGGTTGACAAGTACTGCTAATACAAATGAAGTACAATATTCTAACCTTCCTTGTGGTTGGGCACACCTCATCAGGAATTGATCCCAATTTACATTCCTAATATCAGTATCGGTGATCTCATTGTGCTTGTTGCCGATCTTTGAAGGGGGAGTGTTCCCCTTGTATTGGTACTTCATGGGCGAAGTAATATTTTTCTCAGTCATTCCTATGATAGAACATGCAAGTATCAGTATCTTATTTGAGGAAAAAACTGAAAGAAAGATGTTTAAACTAAGAAAATAGAGCAAAAAAAGCAAAAGTCACTAAGAATGTAGGGTTTTGCACTTTCAGGGTTTCGGACACCGAAGAAAGTTTTGGAGGCCAAAAAGGCTGAAAGTGCGAAAACAAAGCCATCATTCTTAGTGAGATCTTTCAGACCTTTTGGCCTCTGAAAGTCCAAAGGTTTTGCAGATGCTGAAAAGTGTGAAGTCCCAAAATCTGAACCTAGAACTTGGAGCTTGGACCTATTGGGATTTTGGGCCTTTTGGGGGTCCAAAATTCTGAAATCCCGAGTCTCCAAAAATAGAGACAGAGGAAAGGTCCTTCAGTGATTCGATCCTGTCAGTGTTTCAGACATTTCAGAGGTCTGAAACACCAAAAGGGATGAATCTCTGACACCAAGACAGATGACCATGACTTAGTTTTTAGCCTTTCAGAGGCTGAAAACCTGCAACAAATGTCACAACCCAAAACCCTAACACACAAAGAAAAAACCTAGAGGGAAAAGCCTGACTTGACACAGACAGACCTCTTCACAAAAATGAAGGCTCCCATAGGCCACCTTAGAGACCAGGGGAGAGGAAGACCCAAAATGCCCTAGGCCAGACTAGCGCTAGGACTTGCAGATCTTCATATCTTGTAGGGTATACGGTCCCAATGAGAGGCATGTGAATGAGACTTACCTTTGAGGGGCAAGAGTGAGGAGGAAGGCACAACAAAGTGGGAGGAGAGAGCATGCAGTCAATATTTAGGGCTGAGGGAGAAGACGCTGGAGCTGCGAGCTCTTGTGAAAAAATTGAATTGAGGGCGCAAAGTGTTTTTGAAATAGGGCCCTCGTAACTTATAACCCACGGGCTTTGACGTCATCGCTTTCAGTGGTTTCAGTGTTTGAAACACCAAAAGTTTGTAGGTGGACACCTTTAGACTTTTGGTGGCTTCAGATGCCGAAAATACTGAAAGGACTGTCTCTCTGCCTTTTGGTCATTTTGGTGTTTCAAGGATTCTAGGTCTCTGAAACACTGAAAGGGTCAAAAGGCCAAAAAGGTTCTTTTCTTTGGGATTATACTCATGCCTATTCTTCTAAAGCTGACTAAGAGAGGACTCAACGGGGTAAATCAGACCAAAAATACAAACCAAAAAAAGAAGGGGGGGTCCCATGGTTAGAGGACCAAAGAAATGGGGTGTGTGTTGTGGACCCACAACAAAATAGCTTGACAAAGGAGGAATGAACAAGGCATTTCTCTATCATCATTACTCTTCCAAGCTTTAAGTTCACATCAGAATAAGGCCAATAGATGTTTGTGTTGATCAATCTTTCAATGACATCCAATCAGAGGTTTTTCTGCTAGTTCCTAGTGTGTGTTCTTGTATTTTCATTCCTTGACCCTTGATTGTGGTAACTAGAATGTCTGTCAGTTGCTCCCAACCTTTGCCAAGAAGACTAGGGCTTCCCAAAAAGAGATTTTATACTAGTCAAGTGTTCATAGCATCAATAAATTTTTCCCCAAACCCCAAGTATAACCTTTCTCTACTGCCAGTCAGGCATTCATAGCCTCGGTAGAGGTTTCCATAGTCACCCAAGTCTATTTTGTTGGAGATTTGATTCTGAATAGTTGATTGATTGTATGTTTGTCATTGATGACAACATATAATATATATTAGTACTTCTGTATGTACTTATCCATATGATGACATGAAGACCAGTGTGGATAGATACATGTTGTTGAGATGTTTACTATGCTATGTTCATACACGTAGACCCAGATATGAAGTTTTAGTAAAGATATGTAATTCTGTTATTGACGGTTACAGTTTTGGAGGAATAACGGTTTAAGGCCAACGTATGTAACATGTTGATCAAGTTGCACCTATCTTTAGGATATGCGTGTGTATATTCATGATGAGTTATGAGTTGTTGATATTAATCTAAACACACCAAATGTGTTTCAAGAAGATTGCAAAGTTATGGTTAAATTGATGAAGCTGACTCAGTGAAGTGACACTTCTATTTAGTTAGTACTTGCACGATTGTAATTGTGCTTGTGTGCTTAGTAGAGCTGACAAGGATGTTAAGAAGAGTTGTCCTATAGGTCCCATGATCTCATACTTGGTGTATGTACTTATAGAAGGTCATTTGTGATAAGAAGAGTTGCGAGAGCTAGAGATTAGAAAAGCAGAGCTATATTTATCAGATGTTGATAATATAGATATTGAAGTTGAAGCTTTCAGAATACATATAAGATTTTTGTAGTGCTTTACAAGAGGTTAAAGCATCAACACACAAAAGGAACTGATCAGACAAGCAGTGTCACAAACAACAATTCACCTTGTTGATATATTGTGTATCAAATAACTAGAAGGTTGTAGCCTTCACCTCTTGGATAGTGAGTCCTTGGATAGTGAGTCCACCACCCCTAATAGGGTTATTGTAAAAGACTCCTAATAGGGTCCGACCCTTAACCAGGTCACTATACTACTGCATTGTAATGTACAACTCCTAACAGGGTTGGAAGATCTTATAACAGGGATCACTATAAACAGTATAGTTCTTTGTGGGTACTAATTCCTACTAGGGTTTTTACCATTTGGTTTCCCCATAACCAAATTGATGTGTTGTGTAATGTGTTATCTGTATGTGCATTTTCTTTGTATCAATTTGGATTAATAAGTTTAAGATAAAGATTTAAAGTTGCTGATAACTGATTCACCCCCCCTCTCTGTTATCCCTGAAGTATTCTAACATATTTTGTCTGCTAGGATTTGGATTTCTTTCTCTTGAGAGTTCTATCTTTGGATAGTCATTTCATTCCTTTAGTGTGTTCCTGAAATATGTTAAGCCTCTAGATTTTTGCGTGCTCCATGGGTTCAGGTCCATAACAATGAAATTTTCCTTTTTTATTTAATCTGATCTGGGAAATGATTAGGTTGTGCCACCTAGATTTCACACTTGTGGCCTCTTTGGGGCACTTTTATTTTCATGTGCTTCTTCTCTTCTCTCTTCATCTATTCTTTTCTTTTGCCATCGCCTTTGCATTCATTCAGACCTAGGTTCTGGGATTGGTGGGTACCCGAATCCACACACTAATGTTGGTCACAACCGTCAAATGCTCAAGGAACCATTGCTCTTGAGTGTTGTCTTTTAGTGTAGTTCATGATTAGGACAACCGAGCTTTGAACTTCTTCTTGTTGATCACTGATAGCTATCATCACCTTGCCCATTTTGACAATGTTCTTTGAGTTGCACATTCCTTTTGAGAATTGACTATGAAATACCTCCTTTCTCTAAATTGTGGACTACCTTGGAATGGATCCAAGAACACACTAACCCAAAAACAACACATGAGCCCCGATAAAGAAAAAAGGAAGAAGGACTGACGGTGAGGGCGACAAAGAAACAACAAGAAAAGAAAGGAAAGAACCAAAAAAAGGGGACTATGGTACCAGGGACAAAAGGAAGTCCCTCTTAGGATTCAAAGTAATGTTTGAGGAATTTCCCATTGACTGGTAATGGGGTCACCTCTCCATCCAATGTGCTGATCCTAATAGGTTTCTCCCCTAGGATCTCTGATATTTGGTAAGGGCCTATCCACAATCTTTGGAACTTGGTGTGGATGCCCTTCTTTTATTTTGCCTTATCCCACATGAGGACAAGGTCAGAGATCTTGAAGGCTTTAATGGTGGCTCTCTTCTCAAACCACCTCTTGATGATGGCTTGATGTTTTGATAGATGTTCCAGAGCTGATGTTTGCTTCTCCTCTAAGTTAAGGAGATTCATGAGCCAGACTTGGACTCGATCTTCTCCTCCCACATACTGGTCCATGAATCTGAGGACTGGGATTTTTAAGTTCATAGGTATGACCGGTTGCAAGCCATAGACTAGCTGGTATAGAGATGTCCGCAGGGCATTTTTTATCCTTATGCAATCAGTCCACAGAGAGTATTTCAATTGCGCGTGCCAATCCTTGGGGTTGTCATCCAGGAGGTGTTTGATCACTATTGTTAAGTTTTTGTTGGTAGACTCTGCTACACCATTTCCTTGTGGGTAGTAATTTGAAGATAACTTGAGGATTACCTGGTTCTCGAAGGCCCATTGTGTCAGTGAAGCTGAATAAAAAGAGGGAGCATTGTCACATACTAAATAAAATGGCATCCCAAACCTAGTTATGATGCGCTCCTTCAAGATTTTGGTTATGACCTTCGTGGTACAATTCTTCAGTGCTTGAGCTTCCATCCAACAGATGCAATAGTCAGTAGCTGTCAGGATAAACTTGTGCCCTATAGACAAAGGGGGGTTAATCATTCCAACAAAATCTAAGCCCCATTGGGCAAATAGGTGTACCTCATATACTGGTTGTAAGGGCATTGTGGGGTTTCTCTCTTGAGTTGCGCTGGTTTGACAAGTGTGGAAAGATCTCACATGTTCACTTGTGTCTCTCAATATTGTAGGCCAAAAATATCCTACCCTTAAAATCTAGTGAGCCGTTGCATCAGCTGATCTGTGTCTCATTTCATATTTGTCATGGAAATTTTCTAGGATTTGCTTTGCCTAAAGTCTGTCCAAGCATCATAGGTATAGGCCTTCATAATTATGTTTGTATAGTTGTGTGTTCTTCAACATGTAGGAGCTACTCTTGATTCTCAAGGCTCTTCTCTGAGAACCACTCATTTCCTCTGGGCAATAGTTTTGCAGCAAATAATACACTATGTCCTAGTACCATACATCACTGGTCACACCTTTGATCAGTGTAGGTTTGGAAAACCAGTCCTTCTTCAACCTCGAAGATCAGCTTCATCAAAACTTGGCCCCTTACTAGTTTCATTGGTTGGATTTCAAGGTCAAACTCTTGGAGGATGGCCATCCATTTTCCTCTCCTCTCTCCCAACTTGTTTTGCATCAAGAGGGGCTTTATGGCTGCGTCTAGAACTACCCCAATGATTTTACTTCTCAATATGTAATGTCTAAATTTTTTCACTACTTTGATGAGAGAGATAGACTGTTTATCCAGGTTGGGGTACCTGAGCTCAATTTCTTTGAAAGGGAAACTCATAAAAGCTATGGGTCTCTCATCTTCACTGTCCTTCTTCTGTGTGAGGATGCCCAGGCATGAGTGCTTAGATGCAAAAGAGTAAACCTTGAAGGGATAGTATAGTCTGGGCTGACCAAGACTAGTGCCATAGCGATGGCATTCTTAATCTCCTCAAAATATTTCTTGGATAGGAGAGTCCATTCAATCTTGGCATCTTTCTTGAGCATGTCATTCAATGGTTTTACTATCTTTGTGAAACCACCAACGAACTTCCTCATGAAGTTAATTTTCCCGAAGAAAGATTTTAGCTCTTTGTAGCTATGTAGCGGTGTCAATTTTAGAATGGCTTACACCCTTTTAGGATCTATGGCTATCCCCTTTTAAGAGATGATATGTCCCAAGAGTTTTCCTTTAGTTACTCCAAACACACATTTCTTGGGATTGAGGGAAATCCTGAATTCCCTCCATCTTTGAAGGCATTTTCTGAGGTCACTTAGATGGTCAGCTCTTTGTTTGGATAAAACTGTGAGGTCATCCATATAGATGATAATGCACTTACCAACTAGTCCTTTGAAAGATATGTCCATTTCTCTCTAAAAAGTGGCCCTTGCGTTGATCAGTCTAAAGGGCATTCGATGGTAGGTGAAGGTTCCCCATTTGGTCATGAACATCATTTTTAGCCTATCTTCCTCCTACACCATCACTTGGTTGTAGCCTGAATAACCATCTAGGAAGGACATCATTTGGGACCCATTGACCTTTTGTAGTAGCTCATCGAGAGATGGGAGTGGGTAGTTGTCCTTCTAAGAAGACTTGTACATGTTGAGGTTCCAAAAGTCCACGCACAATCTAATCTCTCCAGTTTTCTTTCTTATGGGTATCAGGTTCGCAACCCATGTGGAATGCCAGACTGGAAAGATGATATTGGCATCGAGTAGCTTCTGAACCTCCTTTTGGATCAAGGGCTCCATGGTAGGGTTCATGGGTCTTTGCCACTGCTGGAAAGGCTTGGAGTCCAATTTCAGAGGGATGTCGTGTACTATGACTGAGGTGTCATATGTCTTCAATTCTTCATAGCTCCATGCTATGACATCTCGATATTCGGTGAGGAGCTGGACCATTTTTTCCTTTTCTTCTTTAGTCCCTACCTTTCTGATGTGGACCTCCCTAGGTTCCTCTTATGTGCCAAGGTTATGGGTATCACATTTTTTACCATCTGGTGTTACATCTGGGTGTCTCCCTATTGTTGTCTTGTTGCTGTCAAAAATCCTCTCTAGTTCCACCATCCCTTTGGGTATGGCGTAAGTTATTAGATTTATAAAACCATGATCATCAAGAGCTTCATGTTTGACTATTTCTTCACTTTCCTTTTCCTCGTCAATGATTTGTTTTTCGAACACACCAGCACACATGATGAACTCCAAAATGTGTTGATCATCCTAGAAGACTTGAAAGTTGGTGATGTTGTCTGGAATGGCCGAAACTGTGACAAGTTTGACTAAGAATTTCTTCAACTTGGATTTCTCCATTGGATGTAATGAACTGGCTGATACAGCCAAGGCATTAGTGACAACATTTCTTCTTCTTGGGATGGTTTTGATGTTGAAAGCGTCGAAGTTGTTGATCAGGTCCCATGCTCTATTTTGGTAGGCTGAGAGCCTTTTGTCATTGCAAGTATACTGGCTACGGATCTTTTTGACAACCAATTGCGAGTCTCCTTCTACTATCAGGATTTTTATTCTCTTCTCATGGGCTAGGAGGTGTTCATGGACCAATGCTTCATACTCTACAACATTGTGAGTACACAAAAATTGCAACCTATAAGCGACATAGAAAGACTTACCTCTTGGGTTTATTAATTTGATCCCTGCACCTGCTCCTTGTTTAAATTTGGAACCGTCAAAGTGAAACTTCCATATCTGAGGTTTCTTGGAAGGATATTTTTTGGCCGATTTTCTCTTTAGAGGGCCCTTGGTTTTAAGTCTCCGCCCTTTCTCCCCATCACTGTTAGAAGATGTTGATTCTCCTATACCTTGGGTATGCCTAGGTCCGGTGATCTCATCACTTTCACTACTTTTGTCTTCTAGCATTCCTCTATAAGGGTGGCAGGCTCCGTCATCAGAGGTACTCCACTCATCAAGTATGTTCGAGGTCGGGTCTCCATCATCAGAATCTGACCCACTCTCTTGATCTAGGCTTGGGGTGATTGTAGGAACTAGGAGATCTACCTCTGGTGGGATTTTATTCTTGTCTTTCATCTCGAGGATGACCCCTTTTAGTTTAGGGGTCTCTGATAGCTTACTTGACGAGGTGATTTGGCTCAATACCCTCGATAGTGTTTCCTGGGAACTGGGGCACATGAACTCAGAATGGCTAGCTTGGTGCAATCGACAGTACCCTAGTAGTAACAAAATGTTAGGATCTACCCCTCACCCAAGTGTCGTAGGATGACCATAGTGTTTTTGCTGAAGTGTTGGAAGATGTCATCATCGATCTCTGACTCTAAGAGACCCAAAATGGGGCTGTGGTCCAATTCTAGGTCCTCCCAGATTTGGAACATGAGGATGTCATCTATCCGATAAGTGCCCAGGTCCGTCTGGGTGAACATGAATTCATTCAGGGCATTTTGTTTGGTGATCATTTGTCTCAATTTAGGCTCTGCATCAATCTTGATATGGTTGTTCAGGCCTCTCCATGGTAGCCATAGCTGGGTGAAATCTGTGGAAAGCCAACCCCTCATGCACTTGGTCCATTCTCGACTTAACAACATCCCATAAGTTTTAGGTATGTCTACTAAATGTACATCAATGCGCTCTTGTATTCTGGGATCTACCACCAATTGGATGTGTACATCTTTAAGCATAGAAATTACCTTGACCTTGGTTTTATCCAATTGCATGACCACTCGGTTTGTTACTTGGGGTACCATCCTGAACTTCTGACAAATTGATAGGGGCATGACATTGCATGAAGCTCTTGAATCAATCAGGCAATTGTGTAAGTTCTTTCTGAACATCCTTAGACTGAGTAAGAATAGTGGGACCTCCACCCTATCTTTGAACATAGCATGGAAATCCTTGGATGTGTTGATGCTGGATGTAGGTGCCCTTGCATTGTTAGTCGATGAGCCAGGTTTCGAGTGGTCCAGAGATCTTAGAAGTGCCTCCTTCTGAGATGGACAACCTTGCAGTAATTCAAACATAGATATGTTCACTTTGGTTTTCTTTAGTTCATCAACTATGCTGTATTTGTCACTTGACCATGCCGCACCACTGTAGCCAACATACATACTTGTTGTAGGAGGCATAGGACCATTCAGTCTTTTAGGAGGCAGGGGATTGTTACTAGCCCAAGGATCTGGTGGGGTTGGTTTTTTTCCTAGGGGAATACAATCTGTGAGAGTCTCCTTTCTACTCTGAAGGTTGTATGAGCTTCTTTGATCATTTTGTAAAGTGTGTACTTTGGAGTACTCAAGTTCATTTTCCCTCTAGAAGGGAAACACAAACTTGTCTTCCCCTACAAAGGAACATGAACTTTTCTCCTTTGTAGACTCATAGGAGTCGAACACCATGTTGTTCCTTTTTCTTGCTGTCATAAAAATAATCCCTCAGAAGGTTCACTCTATTTATCCCTGACACTAATCAAGCATAGAATAGGACAACAGTAACAAGGTCTTGAGACCTCCTGCACTTTGAGCTCCACAAACTCAGGCGGGATTACCCTTGAAAACTTAGAATAATGAAATCACTGAATTATTCTAGTTTTGATATTGGTGGAATTACAGAGAATAATCACTGTAGCTTTTACTAAAACAGACCAAACTGAAAGTAAAGATTGATTTTTTAATGGTGATAATCATTTAACTGAACAAAAATAGACTAGTGCTGAATCTTAGGGCATGGAGTCATCTGTGAATAATTTTAACCAGCATGAATGAAGACTAAACTTAAGGCAATTACAGGATTTGACACAAACATAGATATACCTTATATATCTACCTCAGTACACTTAGCCAGACTAATCGATCAGATTCATTTGCTACCCCGAACTTTGTTGAAATATCTCTAAGGTATATTCTCTCCTTGAAAGAACCCTAGAAGTATTTCATAATCTACCTTACAGATATATAAATTGAAAACGCTCCTAGAACATTCAATTTAGAAAAAATTCAGAATGCTAAAATGAAGACAGAAAATCCAATAAATGCTTCAGAAACTGTGAACTGGATTTTATTCAGAGGTCATCATCAGTTACAACATTCAACAGAAATTTCCAAGAAGACCAGATATATTGCAATTGACTTAGTATTATTTTCAGACAAAAAAATGACCATCATCCTCCCAGTAGTCTTGGAATCCTTTTATAGCACAAGAATGCAACAAGCTACAGACATCTGGGAAGAATAACTCAACTGCGTGTAACAAAATTCTGCAACTGAACATAGGTGGCAACTAATTAACAAGGTTTGTTTTTTGTGGCTTAACCATATTTGATTCATCCTTTTTTCTTCCCATCTATTCTTCTTTGACGGTAAGCCAATCAAAATGCAACAGCTTCCACCTCACCTGGCATCCATGGCAGCTCTGGCCTCAGACATAAATTTTACCATGTCTTTTTCTATTTTGCACCATTTTGTGCTCTGTTTTCTATTTCATGCGAGTAACTCTTTAGCTGGAGCAGGGAAATTTGAACAGGAGACCCTTAAATTATACATTGTCAGCACTGAAAATAGCCAAGACTCTGCATTTCATCTTCAGCGAGTGAGCGATGACCAAATTCTTGACTTCATTTTAAGTCTATCGCATAC
Organism: Thuja plicata; assembly: GCA_018584345.1. Lineage (NCBI taxonomy): Eukaryota > Viridiplantae > Streptophyta > Pinopsida > Cupressales > Cupressaceae > Thuja > Thuja plicata. The sequence goes on along the minus strand of MU226827.1, from coordinate 360,307 downwards.
TCGCGGTCCCTTTATGTTCTACTTTTGGGGTCACACGAGTGAGCGATGCCCTTCACCTCTCACCTGTCACACGCTCGCGAGATAACTTTTTATTATACCTGTGTCTGGGTGACTGAGCAACAATGCACCTTTTCTTTCATCATTTCCATCATCGCACACTCGCTGATTGTTCAAACTGCACTTTTTGATTTGAGCTGGTGAGCGACGATTCATTTCTTTCCTTACTCTGTCTGGTCACGCACTCGCGAGATGTCTTTCTTTTACCTTCATTGACTGGCGAGTGAGCGATGCTTTCCCTTTTTTACCTTGTCGCATACCCGCGAGATAACATTTCATATTCTATCATTTTCGGTGAGTGCGCGACTATCTTTTTTCTTTCCTTGTCGCACCTTCGCGAGCTCTATTCCTTCCATCTCTTTTGATTGGCGACTGAGTGAAAATGCACCTTTTCATCTTCTAGCTCGTCACACACCCGCACTGCAAAACACAAATGGGCTAACACATAAGCGAGTGAGCGACTAAGGACAAAACCTCATTGTGCGCTTGCGGAGCATGAAATACACAGAATAACCTTAGAGCGACTGCGCGACAAACAGATTTCAACTCATCGCCAACTCACAGCTCTACAACTTAACCTTTGAGAGACATCGCAACTACACGATATGCATCTTAAAACATCTCATCGCCCACTCGCTATCCTTTTAAAACTAGTCATGAACAGATTACGACTACACGATTTATGATTTAAAAACATAGACATCGCTCATTCGCAGACAAATGATATCTAGACATAAACAGCTCACAACTACACGATTTCCCTTTACAGACAGCTCATCGCGCACTCGCGCATAGACTAAAACTTGACATAAACACCTCGCAACTACGCGAGCAGACATAAAGCATGACTTAAAAAGGGTTTTGACCATTTTTTGCGCGATAAAGCATGAAATTTGAAATCAGGAAAGCCTGGGAAAAAAAAAGAACCAAGAATTTCAAATTTTTTACAAGGCAGTGCTTACACACCATAGCATTGAATTGCACAAGAGGCTCCTCTAGATTCTGGATGTAATGATCACGGGAGTTTCAACATACCCATCATTGCCTTGGTGTGAATTTGGAGCCTCAAAAAAATTAGCCTCTGATGCTTCGTAAGCATTGGCATTGTCTGCTGGGATACTACCGTTATTGGGTCTAGTGTTCCATGACCTGTTTGGTCTCTGCTGCCCAAATGTCTTATCCTGTGTATTGTCATTGTTGTTATTGTATGTGTCAAAATTCCGATTTGGATTTTGAGGATATGTATTTGGACCGGTACGTGCCTGTTGATACCCTCCTTGATTCTGAGATGGATTCAACTTCATTTGAGTGAGCTCATTGGTGAGTTGGCATAATCTCTTCTTCATGGCATCTAGTTCAGAGGCCATGAGAGTATCAGGCTCTTCTTGGGGCACAACTCTCTATTCCACAAACACTTTCTTGTGGGCCTCATAACCTGGATAAGTAATAGATGGGGGTGTGGCTGCAAATGGTTGCATCAAAATGGGGTTCAACATAGGCATGTGAGTGGCGAGAGCTTCAGTGTTTATTGCAAACAGATGTGGGACAGCAAGGTTATTCATGATAGGTACCGCTGCATAACTCCCTTCTTGTGGGTCCATCTACCAGGTGAACATGATGGCCTCATTGTACACCTTTTCCATCATGTCTCTATTCACCGGGGGAAGCCTCCTCAAAATATTGAGGTGAAAGGATCCAAATCCTTTTGGTAAACTTGTATGATAGCCTCTTCTGGTATGGCGTAAGGAGCTTCCAACTTTTGATGCATTTTTTGAATATGATGATTGAACATGGCGATAGGCTCTTTAGGATCCTTCCTTATTGTAATAAATTGGTGATATGTCATGGCCGGATCCACATAGAGTTTGAATTGATTGAGGAATTTGGTTTCAAACTCGTTCCATGTAGAAATAGACCACTGTGGTAAATTTAGGTACCAATTGTAGGAAAATTCCCCCAAAGTTTATGGGAACAGATGACAAACAACAACTTGGTGGGCGATCTCTTTACGGTTGCAAATTTCCTTGAAGTCACGAATGTGTTCTTCTGCTATCCTTGATTCACCATATATAAATCGGGTGCAAAACTTCTCCAGATTTTTTGGGTAACTCATGGTGCTGCCCAACAAAATTTAAACGTGAGCTGGTTGCATTGGTGAAAAAGGCCATCGGTCGAAGTTGCTCTGGATTCTAATTTTGAAAGTTCTAATTTTGCATTATGGCTGTGATGACAGTCAGGGCAGTGATATTTGATTGCTGTCCAAAAGAAATTTGAGACTCGGTAAGATGGGAAGAGGATTTCTCTTTGTTCTTCCCTTTGTCACTACGAGCTTTACGATGATGGGTGAGTTCAAGGAACTCGCCTCTCTTCAGAGATGATCTAAGCACTCGCTTGAATCTCTTTGGAGAGAAAGATCCAATGTTATCCAGCTTTGGAGTCTTGAGGCCCTCCTTCTAGCACCACTTCTGTTTAGCATTTTTTGACACAAGCCAACTTGCTAGGATCTTGAAATTTGATTTCCTCTCTTGAAAGAACAACAAAGTTATTCCCAAGGTTCTCCAGGGTTGGATCACAACCTGCTTGGTTACTTAGTTGAAGATAAATGTGATTTTTCATGAGGAGGCCTTTTCTAGTTCATTCAAGACATCAAACTACAAAACACTTTAGTTCTTTTTCGGTATTTTCCATTTTAAAATGTATGGGTGTTGTAAATAAAATGCAATTTTGGTATTTTCAAGATGTTGATTTTCAGAATTAAATATAGAATTTGAAGAGATTAAGGTGACAAGGAATAAAACCAAGTGCTGAAAATGAAATTCTATGGACATAAACCATTGTAAATACTCCCTTGCGAATTGAATGAGGAAGAGATTTGGAACAAACCCAAGAAGCATAAATCAGAACAAGTCGCAATTCAATACCCCATGGATGCAAGTGTTTGGAGAAAAGACATATTCACTCGTGCAAGATTCTCAAAATTGATAAAATCATGAAGCCACCCAGATGTGTGCACCCATGAGATGGTTTTATTGTTAATCCCAAAGATTATCTCTTCCATGCATTCGTCACAGAAAGGGAAAGCAAACAATAGAAAACTCCAACTAAAAGAAAATACAAATTTGAAGCACAATAAACAAGAGGCTCTCTGAAAATAATGAATAATGTAAGCATACATCCAACAATTTTGCATAGGTAGCAGCAATTTACACACCATGAATGAAGCACAAAATGTATATCTTTATTGCATTAAGCATCTGACCCTTTACATTTCTTTTATGATTACAATATATAGAATTTGATCGACAACTCCCAATCCCGAATTTAGGGCATCAAAGAGGAAAAATAATTTAAACTAAAACTTTACTTGAAGGGAAACTATTCTTAACTGACACTAGATAACTTGCATGGATCTATGAACCCATTTACAACTAGTTTTCCCATGCAAAGAGGGTCAAACTCGCCAAGAAGAAAGAGAAAAGAAGAAGGGGTTTCTTCAGAAAACTCAGAGTCTTCTTCTTGTTTCTGGAAGTCTTTCTTGGAATCTTCATCTGGAAGCTCATCTTATGGTGGAGACTAATATGGCTCCCTTAGTTCTTTCAGAACAAACTCAAGTTGAAAATTAATCAGATCTGGAGTTCAACTGGTGTGGAAAAATGTGATCCCGCTGGAAACACCCAGTTTTTTTGGACCTCGACCTCAACTGAAAAAATTTTAATTGTCAAAATTTACAAGTGTTTTATCATCAGACATTGGCCTGAAGTTTAGACTTGTCGGTGGCTGAAGAGGCCGAAATATCTATGTTAGGAATAAGGTGTCTCAACCTTGGATAATTCCTATTCTTATTATTTGTTTTGTAAAATGTATTTCTTGCAAATAATGTTGATGTGTCGGCATCTTGAATTGTGTGTAAGGAGATCATGGCTAAAATGGTTATGATGGATTCCTATGACACGTAAGAGCTATGTCAGGAAGATTCAATGACAGGTGAAGACATGTGGCAACTGATAAATTTGAGTACTGTACACTCTTCCCCAAAAATTTTTTTGGGTTTCCTATTTTCTCGGAGAATGGTAAAACCCTAATACGGTTATCTTTTGGAGTAGCCCTAAAAAGTGAAGCGCATGATATAAGCGTTTGTTAGGGTTGCAAAGAGATGTGATGCGAGT
>MU226827.1:246226-298915 GCA_018584345.1 Thuja plicata | reverse complement strand
ATATCTAAAAGGGAGGTTTGTGATAGAAACTGAGAGTTTATTGATACCGCAAAGTGTTTGAAGTTGTAGATGGTCACAATTCATCATTTTATCATTGGTTTATTCTCAAATTAAGATGATGTTGTTTATGAATAAATAAAATCATTGTAGTACTAACAGATTTCTTACAAGATATGTGAGAGAAGCACAAAATGCAGTGTGATAAAATTAGGTATTGCATAGATAAGGGGACATGGGAGTTTATGGCTTGTAAATCTATTGCAAAAAATATATCGGTGACTATGGAGGATAATAAGAGTGTCAAATTATAGATTGAGATCATGACCAGCCTCTCTAGGCATTACCATAGCACTCAAGGCTATCTTTGAGGGGGCACGTGTGCATTTGGTCATGAAGCTCTATGCTAGCAGTGAGCAGAAGTAGGCAGCTATTATCATGGTCCAGAGAGAGATTCAATATTTTGATGAAACACATGACTGGGATACACCAATTGAGCTCATCAAAACACTAAATAATGTCTCTATTGGGAAGATTTATGTTGAAATAGAAAGGGTCTGATTGGTCAGAAAGCTTGCAAAAATAAAGGAAGAATAAGGTCTTATTGCTAAGGGGACTTCATGAGACATCAACATTGTGCATCTATATTCTAGAAGATCGGCAACTCTTTCCAACTATCTTGATAAGGACATATTGTAATATCTTATAAATAATGAAATTATGCATAGAAGGGAAGTCATCAGATGACGGCTATGCTTGCACTAGGTGGATACACATAGACCCCGAACCTTCCCTCTCTCCATTATGAAATCTCTTTCTATCTTCGTTGAGTGCCAAAATCTATTGTGGATTTAACGTGACTATACTTCCAATTATTAGTGCATTTGGCTCTTGACTTCAGTCTATGTCTATTGAAGGGTCTCCTCCCTTTTCCCTACCATAATCCTCTCATCTTTGATTGGTAGCTCGACTCTTTATTGTTACCATTGTACAAACATTTTAAGTATTAACACTTCCACATGCATAGATCATTCAATGGGAGTAATTACTGATGGGAGTTTTGTTCGATTGGTGATGTTACTTAGTCAACACTCATAGTCCATTCTCCTAATTTCCCCCATTACATCAACATATCCCATCAAATCCAGAGCTACAACAATTGGGGGAGGTGAAAAAGAAGATCATAAGAAGGTGATAGAATTGAAGAATACACATGGAGGAAGATATCAAATGGGATGGATAATGCTAGGGCAATGACTATAAAAATAACCCTGATCAATTTGCAGAGAATAAAAAAGTCTATCTAAAATAGAAGAGAAAGAATTTGAAATACACAATGTAGAAAATAATATCAAGCAAATAATGACTTACAATAAAAATATCAGATGCACAGTCGATCCCTCCTCGTGCCCACGAATGCTTCGGTAAACAATGAGTTTCAATTTTCACAACGCGGCCATCTAGCACAAAATGACTCTGTTTAAACCTTCCTCCCGCCTGTGCCTAAAAAAAAATGAAGTGAGTTCATTTTTTTTGTTTTTTTGTTTATATCTTAATTTGGTTGAAATTTCCACAATAAATTTAACTAGAGTCAAAATTTAGACCAAATCAGGACATAAATATAAAAAAAAAGAACATCACAAGCCAAAATGGTCTATAGTAAAAAATAAAGGTCAAAAATTGACCTCAAATGTATTAGTGAATAAGATTGCCTTTATCTCATCATCTAATGGGATACCAACCAAAATCAGCTGACAAACTAATGTATTGAACTCGTTGAGATGATTTGATATCACTCCTCCTTCTTTCATTTTCAAATTATATAGTTTCTTCATTAGAAAAACCTTGTTTGAAGCTAAAGGTATTTTGAATAATGAAGATAACTTTTCAACCAGCTCTCTTGTTGTCTTCTCCGCTGAAACATTAAACAATACATTGGGTGAGAGAGCTAGAAAGATTGTTTCCCGTGCTTTCAAATCCATTTTCTCCCATTCTTCTGGTGTTAGAGATCCTTAAAATTTTGCTTTACCAAGCAATGTTGGATGTAAATATTGCTTGATAGGCATGGACTCTATCTACACTTTCCATAGCCCGAAGTTTTTCCCAAAAAAAGTTTCAATTTTGCATTTATCTGCCTCATCCATGGCGTCTGCAAATCTTCACCGATTTTCTAAAAAATCAAATGAGCTTAACCAACTCTGATACCAATTGTTGAAAGTAAATTGCAGACAAAGAAATTAAAGGAATAGAATAGAATGTAAAACATAAACACAGAGAGATGACAACACAAGTTTATAGTGGTTCATCCATTGCTGGACTACGTCCACTCTTCAAGCAGAGGATATGAGTTATTATTTTCTCAGTACATGAACTATTATAGCAGCTCCATATGATATATATTTTACATGCACAAAATAATCTAATCTAATTTGGGCATCGCAGTATTTGGGAATATGAAACGGTTTAAGCATCTTGAGATGGTAGGCAGAGAAGAAGGATTGGCCTTCACAGTCTCTGCCAGACATGACAGGAGGCAGAGTCGTTACAAGGCAAGCATACTCCCATCATGGACATGGCATAATCGGTCATCTAATAAAATCTCAAAGGATTTGAACAAATTCAAACTATTATCAAAATACTTCAAGAGGGAATGAAGAATTGTTCAAAAGTGAGATGATCTAAGATAATATAATATTTGTAAAATTTGCAGAGAAACAAATTGAAGATATCAAAACATCTTCAGAGTGCATTTTATTTGCAGCCTATTAAAAAGAAGTGGGTACAATGAAATACAAATATCAGAGGCCCGATTATGCACCTATTCTCAACAGTACACTCCTCGACATCGGTGATACCATTTTGGGCATCGATGGAATCTAAGGACAGAACTACAATGGCAATACATGTTCTTGATAGTGGTCTAGCTTGAGCAGGAGGTCAGCCAATTTCCATGTACAGTGCCTGAAATTGGTGTTGGAATGCATGAGAGCATATGAGCCCTACACCAGAGAGGTAATTACAACTAGTCAAAAAGTGGTGGCCAGGCTTGACCCAGTGTCCATTGCAATTGTTTTCTGGCTACCAGTTAGAGAGAAATTTTCAGGCATTGATAAAGATTTTGCAAAAGAATACTTAGTCAGTAATAAAAACCAGTGCATGAACACCATAGCTCTCTCAACCAAGGAAAGGAGAGTCATGGTTATCTAAATCAATTCACAAATCTTTATTGATGGAGGATGTCACAAATATGGTGATTTTCCTAAGAAGGGTGGTGGGAAATAGAGACTCTTATGAGTTTGAAGACTGGATGTTTTTGTTTATCAACATGATACGTGAAGGCACTCAATTCATTGACTGGGGAGAAATTATCAGTGATTACTTGCATAATCAATTTTTAGAACTGGAAACTAATAATTGTTTTTATATGACGGTTGAAAATTGATCTATAATTATCATCCACAACTGCAATATGAACAAAGTTTGCATCATTTCAGGAGGGTAAATGATGCCTTCGGCATGCTTACAATTAGAGAGCTACAAGGGAACATTGGGCTCAGAATATTACTAGAGGTAGCAGTTGTTATTCAACAATATGGTAGTTATTTTATACAATTTCCAAAGTTCACCTATATCCGATTGGTAGGTTATGATAGCTATCCTCTCATGCTACCAAGGTTTGTTGGTGATAAATTGGTGCTAATCTAGATTTCCTGGCAAGTCAGTCAGATAAATAGACTTTGCAAAAATAGAGGGGTGAATGGCATTTCCTTTCCAATACTAGGCATTGGTCACTATAATTGTGAAATGATTGCTGATACTAGAAACATTTAAAGATCAATTTCTAAGATTAACATGTACCCATATATTATGAGGCTCCCTTTTGATAGTAAGGGGTACGCAATAAATGAATAAAAAAGTAAGCTCTGGTTTTAATGGTTTTAATCATTTTCCTGATGTCAAGGACTTCTGGGAAGATTGTGAAGATGATTTTGAAGTCAGGAGGAGAGACTGGATGAGACTCACTATAAAATAGGTTATTGATTTCAAGCAGGATATTGATGTGACTGGTATTGAAGATGATGAACTCTCCTTGATAAATCCATTCTATTATGAGAAAATATAGTTGCTTGAATTACCACCAATAGATTGGTCTATTCTAGAATTAAATAATTTAAAGGAGAGGACAACTTGTGTAATTAAAAGAATAGAGGAATGGGTAAGAAAGAAAAGACTTGAAGCCACAGCCACTCGACCCCAAGCAAAGAAAGTAACTCAAGAAAGAAAAATAGCAGCCAAGGTGCCCCTTCTTCTTCCAAGCCACCTGAGACAACTTCAGGTAGAAAAAAACAACAAGTCAATTCAGGAAACAATGGTGGTGGTGAGGATCCAAATAGACCAGGTGACCTTCCCAAGGCATGTGAAGTTGATTTTGTAGTAAGAAAAATAAGGTCTGAGGCCAAAGAGAAAGAGGTAAACATAACTCAAGGAGATGAAGAAAGAAATGAAAATGCTATCCCTCAAGAACCTCCTGGTGAAAATGAGCAGCAAATTCCTACTGTCCCATCACCTGTTATCATGGTATCTCCTCCACGTAATGACTTTGTGTCATCATAGTTATGTTGTTTCGAAGAGAAATCCACATATCAAAGAATTCAAACAAATCTGAAGCGAAAATAAAGTTTCCTAAGGTCTTTGTGTTACTATTATGATTTATCATTTAATTTGAGCATAAATCATAGACTTTATTTTATGATTGTGTGGATTGTTAGTTTGAATCTTGCATTACATTACTTCTATTATTTAGATTCACATTTTCATACATTTCACAAGAGCTATTAAAAAATGTTATATATGAGATCTAGTTTAGTTTCTAAAAGTGAGAAAAAAAAACTTTTATTTAATAAGTATTTAAAAATAAATTCAAAGAAAATGGTAAGTTGGAGAGATAGAAGGCCTAGTTAGTGGAAAAAGGTTACTCCCAAGTTGAGGGAGTGGGTTTTTATAACATTTTTTCTCACATGAATAAAATGTTAGAGTAAAAAGGTATTTCTATGTTCACTTATTAATTAAATCATTATTGATTTAATTGTTTAAGTCACGTTTTTATCTCCTGTTTGCTTAAGCTAAACATTAGGCATGCAATAATTAATTCTTTATTAATTATTCATGCAACCTAGGTTTCTCCACCTTCTTGGTCTTCAATCTCCTTTATAAGGATTGATCTCTTTGTATTTTATCATTCCCTCTCTTAATGAACATTTTGTCTTTCAGAACATTCCTGTCTCCAAGCTTTTCTTTTGTAACAAGTTATTTTGCATGTAGTGGATCTTGGTGGTTGAATTCTATGAATTCTAACATGGTATCAGAGCCTCCTTGTTGCAGCCCGTTCTTGAGTTTTTGAAGTTTTTGGAGCTTCGAGGGTTTCAAGTTTTTTCTCTTAGATTTTAGTGGATTTTGGGAGGATTTATTTTTCAGAGCACTTTGAGCAAATCTTGACATCTGGGTTGCGTCTGGAACGCCCCAAAACCCTTATTTTTCAGATAAGGCGTGTCCAATTTGGACACAGTTGACATCTGAGCCCTCTTTTTTGCATGCACGACCTTGACACATTTTGAGGCAAAAAATGCCTCAGTTGTCACACTGCCTTGATTTCCGTGCTGCCTCAAAATTCAGGCCACCATTTTTTTTGAAAAAAAAATAAAATATTTGCATGGCAATTTGGGTTTCTTGGTTCTTTTCTTGTTTTCGAGCAGTCTTTGGTGTTTTGCTCATAACTTCAGCAAACGGAGGCCATTTTTTTCAAACAAGATAGCATCAGAAAGCTGTTTCCAAGATAGAGATTTTGGTAGGGGTTTCATTTCAAGATTTTTTTGTTTTACTATATTTTTGTCCAGTCAAAGAGAGCCCTTCTTTTCAGTACTTTCAAGCCTCTAGAATGAGCATACGGACTCCATTTTTGGCTCACGAATAGGCATAAAAAAGATCTTGACAAGACCGCTTTAGATCTGAGATCCTTTTGGGGGGAATTTTATAGGTATTTTACCCATTCATTCTATAGCCTTATTTCAGTGTTTCTTCTTCTAGCTTCTTAGTTGTATTGGGGTTTGGTTTCTCTCTGTGGGGGGTGTTTCTTTCTAGTTTTTCTGTCATTTATCTCAGCAAAACCAGAACACTCCAACACATAAAACACAAACCCTTCTGCATCTTCTGTCTAGTTCTGAAAGAAAATATTTAAAATAAAGCAGGCTTAAGGTGCGACATGGAAGATTTAGCATCAGTTGATCTTCTCACTCCACATAATTATCATTTGTGGAAATATCGTATGACTAGGCTTCTCTAGTCACACAAGTTATGGTCTTTTTTAGATCTTATTTAGCTAGTTTTGACTCATCCTTATGAGGTCATGCAACACAGAAACAAGATGGATGAGGCCATGGGTGTTATTTCTTTGCATGTTTCTGATAGTTTGATTTTTCACCGTGATAGTTGTGATACTCCTATTGAGATGTGGGAGAAGTTTCACATTCTCTTTGGCATAGTCAATGAGTTCTAGGTACTTCAGATTGAATCCAAATTGACATCCATAGCTCCTGAGAAGTTTTCCCCTATTCAGGATTTCTTAACGAAATTCAAATCTATGAGGTCCCTCTTACGTAGTTGTGGAAAGAATAAAATAGATACCGAGTGTATTTATCTGATACTTTCCAAGCTTTGTGGTTCTTTTCAGATTTTCTCTTCTATATTCCATGCTACCATGGATGCTTTGGGTCCACGATTTACCATGCCTACTTTTGATGTGTTTTGTGATCGCTTGACTCATGAGCAAGCAAAGCTATTTTAGCTTGATTCTCTCACTGGATCATAGAACCATGCATTGGTAGCTCAACCATCTTCAGGGAAGAAAGAGCAAAAAAAAAGTCATCAACCACAGAGTCTAAGAAGGATTCTAGTTCTCAGCACTCCTTTGTCTCACCTTCTCCTAAGGGGGAAAAAATGAATATAGAAAGACCTAAATGTTCTTATTGTAAACAGGGCACTCATGATGAGTCTCATTGTTATGAGAAGAAGATAGATGGATATGAAAAGAAAATTTCTAATTTACAAGCTCTTCTTCAGAAGAGCCACATTGATATTCCTTTTTCTTCTACTTCTCATGGGTCTTCTTCTTCATCATCACTTCAGACAGATAGAAAGGACTTAGGGAAGGGTCATGCATTATGTGCAACCGCTATACCTCCCTCTTTTAGATGGCTACTGGATTCAGGTGCTTCACACCATATGGCATCTTCTCATGGTTTATTCTATTCTTTTGAGGCTTCTCCTACCCCACACATTTTGATGGGGAATAACACTATTATGACTATATGTGGGAAAGGTTCTATTGAAATTGATGATGATGCATCCCATGAGGTACTATGTGTTCCATCTTTGTCCTCTAACCTTCTCTCTATCTATCATATTACTCACAATGAGACAAGGAGGACATTTGATTTTACTCCAGATTCAATACACATCAGAGATAGTGAGACATGAAATATTATTTCTACAGGGACAGTTGATCATTCTTCCCACTTGTACTCCTTCTCTCATTTTGGTCCACCATCTCCATTATCGGACAATAGCTCTCCTTTTTCACGAGAACCTATTGAGGTGAAGTTGAGTCACTTGAACTTATGTATAGTTCTTGAGATCAGTGTCCTGAATTTTACACCTCCACCTCATGTTGAGTATACATCTGTTCATCAGGATTCCTCTTCAACATTGCCAGACATTATTGCTCCATGCATCGAGCCACCTAGTGCAGTTGTTGAGAACATACTTGATTATATTCATCTCCTCTCAGATGATAGATTCAACACATCTATTGGCCCACCTTCATTGGAGATTCCATTACAGGAGTCTCATGCGTTCTCTTTTGAGCATCAGCTAGGCCTTCCAGTTTCTCCTCACATTCATGGGTTCCTCTTCTTCGTCCAATGCCTTTGTTTCTTCCACAATGGAGCCACATTGGTCTAATCATTGACACAAGGGTTCTATGATTCTGTGGGGCTTTGGAGCCTTGATCCTCTCTCATGGGGGGTTTGGTTGTACTTATGGTTTTGAGAGAGTTTCTTGAGCCATTATTTTTCAGCATGGTTTTTTCCATCTCTTTTTGGAGTAGAATTTTTTCCCATGTGGTTTTCTCTATTTCTCCACTTTACAAAGATTTGGTTGTGATTGGGTACCTGATCAGGCCTTCTTGTCGGGACCCAAATTTACTTCTTTCATTAGTTTCTTAGATAGGTTTTAGCTTCTCCCTAAGTTTATCTTTAGGGGGGGTGTTAGAGTAAAAAGGTATTTCTATGTTCACTTATTAATTAAATCATTATTGATTTAATTTTTTAAGTCACCTTTTTATCTCCTGTTCACTTAAGCTAAACTTTAGGCATACAATAATTAACTATTTATTAATTATTCATGCAACCTAGGTTTATCCACCTTCTTGGTGTTTGATCTCCTTTATAAGGATTGATCTCTTTGTATTTTATCATTCCCTCTCTAAATGAACATTTTGTCTTTCAGAACATTCTTGTCTCCAAGCTTTGCTTTTGTAACAGGTTATTTTGCATGTAGCAGATCTTGGTGGTTGAATTCTATGAATTCTAACATAAAATACCCTCTATTAGATTCCTTTTAAATATATATTGTTGTTTTCAATTTATAGGTAGAGCAAATAAATGCTAAAGTAATTTTTTACATGTGGATCTTGATGAGAAAATATTTATGAAACAACCTAATAATTTTATGCTGAAAGGATGAAAATACTATTTGTAGGTTAAAGAAATATCTATATCATTTGAAGAAGTCACCAATAATGTGGTACAAAAAAATTGATGTATTTGCCTTGAAACATGACTTTATTAGAAGTGAACAAGATCATTATGTTTATTTTAATCAGTTGATCATTGACTACTTTATATTAGTATCCTATATGTTGATTATTAGGAATGATAAGGGTACGATTAGAGAGCTTAAGAGTTAGTTATATAATATCTTTGGTATGAAATATTTATAGGCTACAAATGATATCTTAGGTATGAAAATTAATATGCATTGATTTGACCTAAATTGAAGGTTAAATAAAAAGAAGTATGTTGACACCACTATTACCAAAAAAAATTAGTATTCCTTTTCTAGTTGGCACTAGGCTATTTGTTGATCAATATGTTAAAATTAATGATGAAGAAATATATAAATTGTAGATCCAAGTGTTGAAGGAATCCTTATGTATCCCATGGTTTGTGTAAGATAAAGGATGGTGTTCATGGGTCCACTACTGTAATATAAGAAATAATAGGAGTCATTAGGAAAACTAATGAACTTAGACCCTATCCTCTTTGTTACATTGGAAGGAAGATGAATCACTAGGCTCAAGAAGGCTTAAGCACTCAGTGGGTGCAATGATATTTTTTTGTAATTGAGGCTCAATTGGCAAGTGTGATTGAGAAATGTAATATTTAGGTCTAAAAATGAAGAAAATGATAGTTTACTATGTACACAAACTGACAAAGAGATGAAAGACAAATTATGTTACCAAAAACATAGCCCAAAAGCTTTAACTAACCTGTATATTCAATTTGATGTTATTTTGGAGGGACAATGGAAACTTGTTCAACTTTTTCTTGGGACTAATCCGACTTGTTCCATGCACTTTCCAACGATTTTAGTTGCAGACTGTGGCTAAGTTTCTTATAAATTTCCAGATATGATCTTGAAACTAGCACTTCTTGTTCCTGCAAATAGAAAAGAGAGGAAATATATGGTAGAGTGGGGTTTTCATCAGTCAAACCCCAATTGAGGAACTGACTGTAAATTTGAAATGAATAATGCATATATGGAAAGCATGCTAATGTAAAGCAAAGGATGGATCTAGAAATTCAATGATTATACCTTCACAAATGGACATGGTGTCACAATGTCTATGAATATTATTGAAGTATCTTGAATGTGGTTGTAGGATCTTGAATGATTATACATTCACAAATGCCTAGATATGCAAATACTCCTTAAATTGTCAATGTTTTTATGCATGATGTCTCTTTCCTTAAGAAGAAATCACATTGAAATTCTTGGAAATGGATCTTCTTTGCATGATGGAGGTCTCCTCTTTTTGGCATTCAATGAGGGAGAAAAGATTTCTACAATGGAGAATATTTCCTTGAAAAGATTCCTTTGATGTTTGAAATCAACCTTAGAATTCTTGAGATGCAAATTTCTAGGAGAGAGCTTGAATTATTTTTCACCTTATGTCCAAATGAGCAGAGGTAGGTTTCTTATATATACCTCACAAGAATTTCAAAGCTCAAAACACAATGAAGGCCAAATATGGGAATTTGGATTTCTCACTTATCCGTTGAGGTTGAATCTCCATTTAAATTTTGCGGCAATCATCCATGAATAGGCTGACCAGGTATGCCTATTCCCTTCAAAAAGCTTATAAATTTGGTCTGGGGTCCTAGTTGTAGAGAAAATATTAGAATAGAAAGCAGAATTAGGGTCAGATCAAGCATAATAAATAAAAAAGCATGAGGACACTAAAAAATGACCTAACTAAGCATCCAATTGTAGGTGGTGCAATTTAGGATTGTACAGTTTGTATAAGATAATATTACCCAAGAAATGTCAATTATTAGTAGATATATGGAAAATATTAGTAAATAAAATTAGACTTACGTATAAAGGGGGCTTAGATATCTACATGGGACTTCTAACCATTACATTTTCTATCATGGATATAATGTGGAAAGAGGATTAAATTATACTAGATTTAATAATTATTAGGATCAGAAAAACAATCTAGGAGAGCTTAGATGGAGCTGGCACAAGTGATAAAGGAAAATATCAAAAACCTATTTTTCAGTATTTTCTATGTTTTATTAAATTGCATTTTTGGAGGTCTTCAAAGATTTTTTGGGGGTTTGATACTCTAGATAGTGTGTTAACTTGATTATCATGGGCATGGTGTTGAGGGAATGAAACTAGAGCTCTTGGAGATCTTTCCAATGTGTAAGAGGTTCATGATTTCAAGCATCGAGTAAAGTTATGGCCCTTCAAAGTTGGACTAAAATTGTATATAGTATTTTGACAATTTTGAAATTTTTTGGTTTGATATTGTAATAAATATTATCCAAACTATGCATTTTGAATTCCAAGGGGTTTGGGTGACCCTTGGGATTTCATGAAAAAATGTTTAAACTTGTTTTCAAATGGAATGGAATTACTTTTTGGATTGCATAATTAGTCAAATTCGTCGTTCTTGAGACAGGTTCACAATATCGCAGGTTATACACTAGGTATTGTATTTTGAATCCATAGTTTAGACAAGTGGTATTAGAGCTTGTTTTCTTCTATATGTCCCATCAAACTTGATCACTTTCCAAAGTTTTGGGTGGAAAATAAGGGATCCTTCAGGGTATGTGCAGGATCATGGTATGCCAAAGCAGGCCCTTAAGTGACAATCAAAATTCAAAAAATTAGGTTTAGGAAAGTTGACGTAAAAATTTGAACAAGTTATCAATATTATACAAAAAATATGTAACAAGAGAATCTGTAGCAAATTGAATTTAGTTTCTTTTCTACAAGCCATTTAAAAAAAAAAAATTCTATATGGTGAAATTTCAAATTTATATGCAGTAGTATGAAAATTTCAGGAAAAAGATAAGAAGTAGGCGTATGTATGACCACCTTAAACACAATAAAATGTTAATATTTTCTTACAAGATTATATATATAAGTAGTAGACTCATGCCCGGATGTGATGCATATTTTTTTGTAATTTTTTTCTTAGTAAATAATTAATTATGATTTTTCTACTACAACTTTTCTAGAATATA
The DNA here is from genome assembly GCA_018584345.1 of Thuja plicata. Classification (NCBI taxonomy): domain Eukaryota; kingdom Viridiplantae; phylum Streptophyta; class Pinopsida; order Cupressales; family Cupressaceae; genus Thuja; species Thuja plicata. Next base: position 287,045 of record MU226827.1, on the reverse strand, counting down.
AAAAATTTCATGTCTGACCACCTTAACTTAGTCTAAACTTCATCAAATTGAATTTTTTTATTTTTTTATTGTAGTAGGAAAAGTACAGAATGTGACTCATGTTTAGGATTTCAAAAATGTTATACTATTTGAAAGCTATAGCTATTTTCAATCAGTCTATCAATCAACACAAAAAAGATAAGAAGTAGGTGTATGTCTGACCACCTTAAACACAATCAAATGATAATATTTTTTTACTAGATTCTAGATATAAGTAGTAGACTCGTGTCCAGATGTGATGCATACTTTTTTGTAATTTTTTTCTTAGTAAATAATTTATTATGACTTTTCTTCTACAACTTTTCCAAAATATAAAAACTCCTGTGTCTGACCACCTTAAATTAGTCTAAACTTAATCAAATTGAAATTTTTTTATTTTTTTCTTATAGTAGGTGAAGCATAGAATGTGAAACATGTTTCAGATTTAAAAAATGTTATACCATTTGAAAGTTATAGGTATTTTTCAATCAGTCTACCAATCAGGACTTCATTTTCACATCGCCACTTTTTGGCATATCATGATCCTGCACATACCCTTCATTTTATCTTCCTTTGAGGTGAACATGACCGCAGATAGCGAGACAAAAAACTGATGGATTAGAAGAACCATTCAGAACACTGACGGAAGAAACGTTGAACAACCAATGTGAGGAAATGATGGAACAATTTTATTAGATGCTTGAAATTTTTTGTGAATGGATATCACAAACTCAACATTTTTTGGAGACACCCTATTCAAAGTGTAGGTGAATTTTGATATACCAACATTTCAAGGGAAATTTGATGCAAATTTTGTTGATGATTTGTTATCCAAGCTAGAAAGGTATTTTTATATTAATAATTTCTTTGATGCAAAAAGGATTAGCTTTTCCCTCCTAAAAGTTGAGAACCATTTGAGGTTGGCATGAGAAGTTAAATAGACATCCAAGGAAGCCCAAGATGGACAGGAATTTGATATAATTCTTGATGGAAAACCTACATGGGGAGAATTTGTGGAGCACATAAAATAAGTGTATTTTCCTGAAGATACCTGTAAAAAAAATATGCGTTGACAATTTCTTTGACAAAAGAAAGATCAATCAGTTCAGGAGTGAACCAACATATTTCATGCACTCTAAAAAAAACTTGGCATCAAAGATTGAGAAACTTCAGGTTTTGAAATATCAAAGTGGACTTCATAGGTATATACAAACTGAGATGGATTTCCTGAATATAGAAACATTATCCCGTGCTTGCAAGAATGCTTCAAAAATTGATGAAAATTTAAAGTGAAAAGGCAGGAGGTATTATTTTATGAATAATAAATCAAAATATGAAAGTAGCATACTTATAGAAAAACAAATACTGAAGTAAACATTTTCCATTTTGCCAATGAAGAAGGCATAAGGTGTGAAGAAAACACAACAATATTCATTCTTTTCACAATCTCGACATAAATTAAATTCTATTGGATATCACTGTAAAAAATAAAGTGCATGTATTTTCCTCCAACCCTCATTTGTGAATGGAATAGTCACTCCTCATCCTCATAGGGTAATATTTTTGTAGTGGAAACCATGGCATATGGATTTGCCTCAATGACCTGAGATCATATTACTGAGGGGGGGGGGAGGGGGACTGAATCGATAATCTACCAAATAAACCAACTTTACAACCACTTAAACTATAATCACCATTCACAAGATTAACCTTAATAGTAGTTAATGAAAAAATTAAGAATCCAAGATCATCCACAAATTTGACACACACTAAAATAGAAAAAAACATGGTGGGGATTAGTACCCACTAAAATAATGTACTCTTCTGAAGTATTCCCTATGAGGAGCTTAACCATGTTAGGAGTTTACAAAAGCATTGTTAGGTGATACTTGGTTAAGGGGTTTACCTTAGGCTTGTTAGAACCTTTACCCTATTAATAGTATCCTTGTTAGAGGAATTAAAACACAAGCTAATGTGTCACCTTGTTAGAGGATTTACAATAAAGATATGTTAGGATCTACCCTATTAGAGGATTTCAATTGTTGTAACTATTAGGGAACAACATAAACAATAATCTGTAAAATAAAACTACCTATGCTTGATCAGATCCTTTGAAGCACACAATCTCTTATGAGCATACTTAAATCTTCCCTGGCTTGATCGCAACATGCACCTTACACTGTACTTGCACAACACAATCAACACACTTTGCATTTAACATCAACCTTTAAATAATGAACTATTAAGTCTACCTCCTTGATCAAACCCTAATATGAAATTACAAACCATCCAACTAAAATCCAATGAACCAAACAAAAAAATTAAATACACAAAACATATTTCCAAGGCTACGTCAGCCTATACAACAATTTACATATGAAATTGAGCCAGAGAGTCAAACATGTTTTGACCATACTCAGACTTCCTCAAGAATATTCTCCACAAGATAACATTGATCAATGTAATTCAAAATTATCACCTCTAATCATGAATACACATCACCAGAACATAAATATTTCATTGTTAATCACTGCCACATCGATACCGATCACTGATACAAGATCTCCCATCGGCAGCTAGGAAACATAAACACTTAACCTTTTGAATAACATTATTTATATTCACCAATCACTTAACCTTATCAGTGATCACTCAAAGTAGTTGTGATTGTAACAGTAGCATCTAAACACTATTGGCCACCATATCCTATGAGCACGCCAAGAGATACATCAAAGATTTGACATGACATTCAAATCATCAATCACATATCATCAATTGTTCTAGCAGTTGTACTGTTATAATCCATTCGATTAAAACTCTCATATAAACTTACTTCAGTATTAGAATTCATGCATTTGACATCCAAAGACATACTAAAGTCTCCCCTAAAGATAGAAACCACTGAAACTCGCTAAAACTTATCATTCATAAAAAATATGCTTGACAACATAATAGGAACACAAAGTCAATAGTTGACATCAATGACATTATAATATCTGATCATCCTATATAATCAAATCGCTGTGTCATCATCAAAACACACTTACCATCACTACATCAAATATGTCAACACTATTTACAATATGTTTTCTTGCAAGATTTTGTTGTTTCAAGATCAACATCTTCTCCATGTGCCTCCATTATTAGATTCTTTATAGCTCTTCAATCTTTAGGGTTATGAAAGAAATTTTTATGTACTTCAGATATTATAATGTCATTGATGTAAACTATTGACTTTGTGTTCCTATTATGTTGTCAAGCATATTTTTGATGAATGATAAGTTTTAGCGAGTTTCAGTGGTTTCTATCTTTAGGGGAGACTTCAGTATGTCTTTGTATGTCAAATGCATGACCTCTACTGCTGAAGTAAGTTTATATGAGATTTTTAATCAAATGGATTATAACAGTACAACTACTAGAACAATTGATGATATGTGATTGATGATTTGAATGTCATGTCAAATATTTGATGTAGCTCTTAGCGTGCTCATAGGATATGGTGGCCAATAGTATTTAGATTCTACTGTTACAATCACAACTACTTTGAGTGATCACTGATAAGGTTAAGTGATCGGTGAATAAAAATAATGTTATTCAAAAGGTTAAGTGTTTATGTTTCCTAGCTCCCGATGGGAGATCTTGTATCGGTGATCGATATCGATGGGGCGGTGATTAACAATGAAATATTTATGTTCTGGTGATGTGTATTCATGATTAGAGGTGATAATTTTGAATTACATTGATCGATGTTATCTTGTGGAGAATATTCTTGAGGAAGTCTGAGTATGGTCAAAACATGTTTGACTCTCTGGCTCAATTTCATATGTAAATTGTTGTATAGGCTAACGTAGCCTTGGAAATATGTTTTGTGTATTTTATTTTTTTATTTGGTTCATTGGATTTTAGTTGGATGGTTTGTAATTTCATATTAGGGTTTGATCAAGGAGGTGGACTTAATAGTTCATTATTTAAAGGTTGATGTTAAATGCAATGTGTGTTGATTGTGTTGTACAAGTACAGTGTGAGGTGCATGTTGCGATCAAGCCAGGGAAGAGTTAAGCATGCTCATAAGAGATTGTGTGCTTCAAAGGATCTGATCAAGCATAGGTAGTTTTATTTTACAGATTATTGTTTATGTTGTTCCCTAATAGTTACAACAATTGAAATCCTCTAATAGGGTAGATCCTAACAGATCTTTATTGTAAATCCTCTAACAAGGTGACACATTAGCTTGTGTTTTAATTCCTCTAACAAGGATACTATTAACAGGGTAAAGGTTCTAACAAGCCTAAGGTAAATCCCTTAACCAAGTATCACCTAACAATGCTATTGTAAACTCCTAACAAGGTTAAGCTCCTCATAGGGCATACTTCAGAAGAGTACATTATTTTAGTGGGTACTAATCCCCGCCATGTTTTTTTCCCTATTTTGGTTTCCACGAGATAAATATGTGTGTCAAATTTGTGGATGATTTTGGATTCTTAAGTTTTTCATTAACTACTATTAAGGTTAATCTTGTGAATGGTGATTATAGTTTAAGTGGTTGTAAAGTTGGTTTATTTGGTAGATTATCGATTTAGCCCCCCTCCCCCCCCCCCTCAATAATATGATCTCAGGCCATTGAGGCAAATCCATATGCCATGGTTTCCACTACAAAAATATTATTCTATGAGGATGAGGAGTGACTATTCCATTCACAAATGAGGGTTGGAGGAAAATACATGCACTTTATTTTTTACAGTGATATCCAATAGAATTTAATTTATGTCGAGATTGTGAAAAGAATGAATTTGAAGACAATAACACACCCAAAACCCTACTCTATGGGATGGGTACGCAAGGGAGAGATATTCAAGTGAATGGGCAATATCATCTTCCATATTCCATCAAGCCATTTAAAGATGAGGTAATTTTTGATGAAGCTCCTATAGATATTTGTGATGTTTTGTTGGGGAAACCATACATGTATTAGTGCCATGGTATATATGAATAGATCTAGGTGACATAGTGTGACAATCAAGCTTGGTGGACAAAAGTACCATATACCAAAGGCAATTCCTGCACACTTTTCATCTTTAATTTATGCAAAAAAATGTAGAAGATTGATTTCCCAAATTGGAACATTTGTATTACTAATGATTTTTCATGTTGAAGAAAAAAATATTAGGTGTAACTCACATGCCACAATGAACACAACAATAAAACAAAAAAGATCAATAGATTAGATTTTTACAAAGTATCATATTGTATTTGAGTTACCAAGAGGGGTACCATCACACTACCTAGTTAAAAATTTCTATTGATTTGATACCGGGAATACCATTTCCTAATGAGCTAGTGTATATGAGATCAATGTTAGAAAATTATGAAATCAAAAGGCAAATACAAGAGTTAATTTAGAAAGGACATATCCATCCAAGTGCATCACCATGTGGCAATCTAATTGTTCTTGTAAAGAAAAAGGATGGAACATGGAGACTCAGTATTGACTACCAGGAATTGAATAAAATCACTGTGAAAAATAGGTATCTTGTTCCTTGGATAGATAATCTTTTGGACCATCTTAGGGGGGATAAGTTTTTCACCAAAATTGATTTGAAATATGGTTACCATCAAGTACCAATTGATCCAGTAGATGTGTGGAAGACTACTTTGAACCAAGGAAGGATTGTTTAAATGGTTGGTGATGCCTTTTGGCCTAACCAATGCGCTAGCCACTTACATGATACTAATGAATGATGTACTTAGGCCTTTCACTAATTATTTTGTATTTGTATATCTAGATGATATAGTCATATTTAGTAAAAATTTAGAGGAGCATCCACAACATGTATAACAAGTACTATCAACCTTGCAAGAGCATGGACTCTATGCAACCAAAGAAAAATGCTCTTTTGGTATGAAAAGTATTAAATATTTGGGATATGTTTTTGATTAAGTAAAGTAGGTTTTACAACATTCCTAAAACCCGAAACAAAATAAAATTTACATTAAGCCCAGTTTAAAACAAAGAAAAACAAAAAGATAGAATAGGCCATCAAAAGGCCAGAGCCAAAATACAAACAGCTTCTACAAAAGCAAAAAAAATAGGGTTAGCAGAAAAAAAACCAGGGACGCTCATGATAGGTCCACCATCAAAGTAACCACCTTGGCTTCGAGAAATTCCATGTTGGTCATCGACTCCTTAATCTTTTGTAAATCCAGTGCCATGTCCTTGTCCTTAATCTTTTTGGTTCTAGCTCTAGTTCACTGGCCAAGACCCTGTTTAGTGTTCTGATCTGTCTCCACCTCCACATTGGCTGCCTCCAGTCCATCTAATTTAGCCTCCAGCTTCTCAATGATCGTGTTGGTGTTCTCTTTGGAAGCCTTTAGGATATTATAGCTCTACTCCCCTATCTTCTTAAGGGTAGCTTCTACCCTAGTCATGTTCTCCTCCAAATTTTTCACTCTGTTATTTATCTCCTGATCTTCAGTATTCTTGTCCTTTTTATCCTTTTCTTTATTGTTAGCCCTTTTTTTGAGGTCCTCCACTTCGTGGAATAACTATTTGATGATTCTATAATTATCAACCATACTATTTTGGGAGTTATTAAGCAGGTCCATTTCAAACTCCCTAGTGTTATCACCAAGCACCACTAAAGAAGGGTCAATAAGCTCTTCCAACTTGATATGGCCTCCCTCTCTGTCAATTACCTTGGGATTTATGGTTTCTCTAGTGATCCCTATCTTTGTTGTTTTAACATTGAAATCTCACTACCCAATAATCTTCCCCTGATCTACCATGTAACAACAAAACTCATTATCCTTCCTGTCATCCTTCCTTGTGCCATGAGGTTGGGAGACCTGAGGAGAATGGGGAGTTTGATTAGTATCTTGGTATTCATCCTGGAGCTTCCTCTTCAGATTGTGTTCCAAAATAGGGGAAACAGTACGGGTTTTGTCCTTAGGGGCTTTTCAGTCATCTCTCACATCCCTCTTCCTACCTTATTTATTTTTACCTTGGTAGGTTGTTTTCTCTTTTTTCCTTTGTCACTGGAAATAACCTCCTCATCTTCTATGTCCATATCTTGTTCAATGTACTCCTCAGAAGAAATAACCATGGTACTCTATTTTTTAGGGGTTACCAATTCCTCTTTTTTTATGCTTTGCAAACTCACTCTTCACTTTTTGGAAGACGAACCGAGAATGTTCTTTTTCATTTCATACTCATCATCATCGTCAGAATGAAGACCATCACTATCTTCCATCTCCAAGGGGAAGTAATCCGAACCAGAGGCCTCCACCTCGTCTTTCTTAACCACCTCCTTCCCAAGGGTTTGGGCCTTAAAATATTCATAGATTATAAGAAAAAGGCCTTCGTGCAGGGCAGGGTTAGCAATGGCCTTCTCTCTATACCCATTAATGTTATCATTTATTGAAGAATACAAATAAAAGGGAATAGACACCTTCATATCATGGTGAAAATGGTTCAATAGGACAAAGTGACACGTGCGGATTCTGTCAAACCTAGTGTCCAGCATTATGTAGTAGATAATGGATCTTAACATGAACCTCCACAATCTATTCAGCCCTTATGGAAGGTACTGGGTGCCGACCTTGGTTAGCTCTTTCTTTTCCTCGTCGTTTCTGACAAATTCACTAATCGCCGAGTTTGAAATTTTCCTATCCCTGTAGAATTTCTTTCTAGCAATAGGAATCTCTATAACTACCGAGATAACCTCCTCGGTCACCATGAACATTCTTCCATGTATCTCGATACTTCCCTCATTCTTGTTTTTGAAGAATATATTTATCATAGTCAACTTCCCACCGTGAAGCCTCTCAATGAAGGTGGAAATGCCACCACTTTGAAGATACTTCCAAATCTTGGCGCTGCCTCCATTTTTCCAAATCTTTTGTAGGCTCTCTCCTATTTCGTTCCCCTCTCATCACAAGAAACGCAAATAGATACAAAGAAACACAAAAGAATAGACCAAAAATCTCTAAAATGTTCTAGATAGTTCTGTTTCTTTGGCTTGAAAGGCAAGATTTGTCAAAGTGTCTGGTTACCCCGTAAGTGTGCGGGTGTGATTTGAAATGATTTCCTTTCCAGCCTATCTCATACTTTCCAATCATGGAAAAGCCATTTACCTTTCAAAGTGCTAACAATCATAATTAATATTAATAAAACCCTCCTTCCCATGGATTCGGTCATAAGCAACGAAATCCAACACTTTCCAATATTTGGGATATGTTATTGACAATGAGGATGCTCATGTTGATATTAAAAAGATACGATTAAAGATTGACCTTCTCCAAAAAATCTCACAGAGCTATGTAGCTTTCTAGGGTTGGTATTTTTTCTTGTAGATTGGTGTTTAGGTTTTCACAATTAGCTTGGCCTTTAAATTAGTCATTACAATTAAAATTCAAGTGGATAGGTGCTTAACAAAAATTATTTGAGGAGTTAAAATAGAGATTATGCTCAACACCAATTTTATCTCTTCCAAGTTTACAGCAATAATTTGAAATACAAATAATGCATCGAAATAAGTTCTTAGAGAAATCTTTATGCAACATGGACATCTGATTGCATACCATAGTGAAAAATTTTCTAATATAATGTGTAGGAATCCCACCTATGAAAAGGAGTTATATGCCATTTCTCAAGCTTTTAGCAATGGAAACATTATATTTTGGGTAAGGAAATTGTCATCCACAAAAAATACAAGCCTCTTCAATTTGTACAAACACAAGGAAATTTACAAAATGATAGACATAAAATATGGTCTACCTATCTTCAACAATTTCATCTCAACATTCACCATAAGAAATGAAGCACTAACGAAGCAAATTTTTTTTTGAGTAGGACTCCAATCACAACTATGTGTATGGTGTTAGAATCATGTGGTCACCAAATAGAAAATTGGGCTCATTTGTATGGTCATGATAATGAATTTTTTGATTTATACAACCATATTTTGGAAGGTAAACATGTTAATGTTTTCTATTTGCAAGATGGAATGCTTTTCCACCTTGGCTAATTTTGTGTTCCTGATCCATAATGCAAGAAGATGATATGGGAAGCTCACTACAACAAGGTTGTAGGTCATTTTGGAATAGGTAAGATTACTGCTATACTCCAAATATATTTGTATTAGCCAAAGATGAAGCATGGTTTAATTTTATACATTCAAGCTTGTGCAACATGTGCCATTGCAAAGCTTGAAAATCGTAAGTTAGGATTGTATTGACCTCTTCCTATTCCAGATAAACCATGGAAATTAGTTTCTATGGATTTTATGTCTGGTCTCCCTACCACTAGACAAGGGCATGATTGTGTGTGTGTGTTGTGATGGATAGATTTTCAAAAATGGAAAACATGGTGGCTTGTAAAAAGGCAATTTCTGCAGGAGACACCACAAAGCTATTTTTGAGCATGTTTGGTTCATTTTGATTTTCCACAAAGCATTATTTCAGATAGAGATAGTAGATTTATCAACAAGTTTTGGTCTTCACCATGAGCTAGGATGGACACAAAATTGACAAAGTCAACTATATTTCTTCCTTAAACATCTTAATCCTACGAATTTATCATTCCAAACATCCACGTACATGGGATGAGAGTCTTCCATATCTTCAACATAGCTACAACAAGGCAGTTCATAGTTCGATAGGCCACAATCCATTTAAATTTTGTATTGGCTACCATCCATTGACACCCATGAATGTTTCCATACCAATCATTCAGTTTAATGTGGTACCATGTTTGGATAAGGAGGAGGACAAAGAAATGAAATATATTGACATAATTCATCACCTATAACAATAGGTTCATGAAATATTGGAACACACCAATAAGAAAAATAAGGAGAGGCATGATGAACATCAGACTCCTCATCATTTTCAAGTTGGGGCTAAGGTGTGGGTCTATGTATTCAAAAGAGATATTGTAGGGGCCCAATAGGAAGCTCCATCCTCTTTGTCATGGTCCATATAAGATCATCAAAAAAGTTGGTGAAAATGCATTTGGACTAGACTTGCCACCATTTCTGAGTATTCATCTAATCTTCAATGTTGAATTGTTGAGGTCGTATTTCCCTCCATTATTAGATGTTACAGATGTTGTTGAGAACATTAATAATCTATAATTGAATCTTGAGGTTATTGCTCCAATAAAAGGTGATTAGGTCATCGAAGCTATTGTGAATAACTTTGAAGAATAAGAACATTCATCTTTATCGAGTGGTTCAAGCTGGTCAATTTTCTCATCATGATAGGTGGCTTACTTGAGAATGGATTCAACTTCATTTCCCTCATCGATTGTAGAGCGTGGATGCAATGGGGCCCATTGCCTCTCAAGGGGGTGGGGGAGGTGGAGATAGAATGATCAAAAAAGAATCCAAGAGAGCTCAAATAGCGTTGGCACAAGTGATAATGAAAAATATCAAAAATCTATTTTTTTGGTACTTTCTATGTTTTAGTAAATTGCATTTTTGGATCTCTTAAGCATTTTTGGGGTTTGAAACCTTGGATAGTCCCTTAACTCAATTTTTGTAGGCATGGTGTTAAGGGACTATTACTAGAGTTCTTGGAGATCTTTCCAATGATGTAAGTGATTCATAATTTCAAGCACTGAGCAAAAAGTTATGGCTCTTCAAAGGTGGACTAAAATTGTATATAGTATTTTGATAATTTTGATAATTTTGTTTCATATTGTAATAAATATTATCCAAACTATTCATTTGAATTCAAGGGATTTTAGTGACCCTTGAGATCCCATGAAAAATTATTTAATCTATTTTTCGAATGGAATGAGATTACATTTTGGATTGTATACTTCTTTGTTGAATTTTTAGTTCTTTAAAAAGGTTCACAATACCTTAAGTTATACACCACGTATCGTATTTTGAATCCATTGTTCGAATCAAATTCAGATTGGTCTAATGACCTTGATAATACGAACTCCACAAGTGGTTATTCCTTTACTCTATTTGGAGGATTAGCTAGTTGTATGATAAACCAACAAGCTATAATTGTATTATCCACTACAAAAGTAGAGCATATGATTGCAATACATGGTTGTAAATAGAGTGTGGTTAAAAAAATTATGCTTAAGTATTGGCTTTAGTAGTAATACATGAGGATTGGATGTGACAATCTAAGTTCTTTTTATTTGGCTAAAAACATAATGTATCATGGTCACATAAAGGATATTGATTTCTAGCATCGTTTTGTTTAATAAATGGTTGAGGATGGTAGAGTAATGTTATATAAACTACACTTCCAAAAATATTATAGATTTTCTCACAAATCTAGTGAAAATGAATAAGTTCTCTTTGTTTTGGGTGGTCATGAGTCATGCATCACCTAACACTTGATTTAATTTTTAATCAAGTATTTCTTATCATTATATTGCAATGTGAGTATATAAAGTAAGAGAATGTTATGATTGGTAATATTAATCTTGCAATCCTATGACTATGTATGTTGACATTAATAATATAATAGTTTGTTATCTTATGTAATTGTAAGAATCATGGAAGACCAAGCTCAATGTCCCACATGAGGAGAAACATTTTTTGTAAATAAATATTTTTTTAAGGCACTTACAATATTCTTTGCAAGGTGGCATTAAATGAGGAATCTTAATTTGGTCAATGACACCACGTTTTGGAACTTGGCATGAACTGCAAGATTATATCATTTTGTATAGTAGTGTAAGAACACCTATGAAATTATAAGAGATGTAAGAAAACATCTTTGACTATACATAAGAATTGGGTAACTTCTTTGAACTTAAGAATCTATAATTTTGTCTCCTATTAGGTTATTTTTTTACTTTAGTGAAGTTAGACGCCTCCATCCATGATAAAAGTCTTTAATCTTAGAGAAAGATGCTTGTAACTCTGGAAGACATGTCATGAGGTGTCCTTTCCATATCAACTACTTGGCTTATGGCACGAGTTCATTGTATAGAAAACCATTTATGATTTATTGTATTGATTTTGACTATAAAGTGGGCCAACGTATATCTAGCCATCAGAAACTTAACTTTTACCAAGGAGAGTGAAAAAAAACTCTTTCCTTTGTAAGATTTAAGTTTCTGATGGTTGCATAGACATCTCCATATAGTGGAACTTAGAGTAGGACGAAAAAGACCTTGTTTTGCAAGTTGTAAAATTAATGAAATGTTATAGAACTTCAAAATGAGTTGGTGTAATGACGTAACTCCTTTGAAGAATCAATATAATATTTGGATCTTTTTAGGGATAAAGTTTTCTCATAAGGGTTTCTCCATGTATATTTAAGTAATGGTTTGCATCTCTTGTACTTGATTATTTTCTTTTCATTTATGATTTATCAACATTATATAATTGAATGCTTTGAGTTTGCTACGTATTTTCACTTATAAATTACATCATGTTTCTACATATTCTACTGTTCCTATTTAAATCAAGAAAAAGAATTATCAATCAATGAATATGTTAATTCAATTTAACAAAACTATCATCATTTATTTCAACATCTTCATACTCCAAAACCTTAACAACGATAATAGATTAAATCCATGATTGTCCGATACCTTGTCATTCCTTTTATCATTAAAAAAAACTAAACCTAATTAGTTTCCCTCTAATTTCTTCTCAATCAGAGAGTAAAAATAAAATTATTTAACTAACTTCAAAATAAAATGCATATCTCCCATGCTAATTAGATAAATCCAAAACATAAGGAAAACGATGCGATTCTAGTCATTGGACAATTAAATACTAATAGAAGATAGGACTTTCGAAATAATTTAATTCCAAAATAATATTGAGACATCTTATATTCTTGCCATTTGTGATGAACATTGTATGCAATTTTATTAATTAATTTCTTGAGAAGACCTTAAAGTGGAATGAAGGCGTGAATGTGGGAAGAATAAAAGATTGGTCATTATTAGTTATTAATTATTTGATTTTTATAAATGACTTGACTTTAAGTTCCAAGACATTAATTTAATTGTAAAGTCTATTCATTAATTAAGAAAAAGATAAAATATGACTTCATAATTTGACTTTCAATTAATTAACAAATATATTGTCAAAGGTACACCTTATATTGAATAGACAATATGATATTAATGCTCTTTAATAGAGGAGGAATTTCATAATTTTATTTTTTATTTAATTTTGACTTGGTCTTAATATGTATTGACTTATTCATATGATTGGTATATTATAATTTTTATGATAAAATTAATATTAAAGAATTAATTAAGAAAAAGATAAAATGCAACTTCATAATTTGATTTTCAATTAATTAACATATATATGGTCAAATGTACATCTTATATTGAATAGACAATATGATATTAGTGTTCTTTAATAGAGGAGGAATTTCATAATTTTATTTTTTATTTAATTTTGACTTAGATTTAATCTATATTGACCTATTCATATGATTGGTTGTATTTTATAATTTTTTTATAAAGTTAATAATAAAGAATTAATTAAGAAAAATATAAAATACGATTTCATAATTTGATTTTTAATTAATTAACAAATATATGGTCAAATATACATCTTATATTAAATAGACAATATGATATTAATATTATTTAATAGAGGAGAAATTTCATAATTTTATTTTTTATTTAATTTTGACTTGGTCTTAATCTATATTGACCTATTCATATGATTAGTTGTATATTATATTTTTTTATATAAAATTAATATTAAAGAAAAATAAAAGTTTGTGTCCAACTAACTTAATATATATTTTAAAACAATGTTTAAACATTATATCATAAATGTATGAATTAGTGTTTATATTATTTAAAAGTAATAATTTATTCTATATTCTAAAATCTAAACAGAATTTAAAAATATTCAATGTTCTTAGGTAATAAGAGTTCATGAATTTAGTATTTTACTTATAAAAGTTTGATTACTCTTTAGGAATTATTTATTATAAAATTTCTAAAACTTTATTGAAATTAGTGAATTGAAGTTTTTAATTCATTTTATTTAAATTAGTGATATATTACAGTATATTTATGTTGATTTTTACTGGGTAAACTTTTTAACATAAAAGGTGACAATGGCACAACACGTCCTACAGTACCATGGGTCGGGGGAGACTAGACCTCATGAGCTTGTGCTTTACCACAAGAAGCTCTCGCCAATCAAGCTAGACCCTCAAACCTTTTAATTCTCACATATGATTCAAGAACAATTCATGACATAAATTAAAAATTTGATGAATTAATTTGTTAAAAATTATTTTATTTTTAACACGTACACATATTTCTAAAAGAATGTGTATATTTATAAGTGTTAATGCATGACCATTTTTTACTTGGTTTACATATATGGATAAAGAAAATGAATTAATATATTTGTATAACTTAAATTAGAAGAAAATAGAAATAAAAATGTGTATCCATCTCATATCTATCTATTCATAACTTGAATTAATTTTTTGTGATAGAATATTATAATTTTTTGAATAATGCATATATTAATCTCTACCATAAAAAGATAAATATTATTTTCTTAAAACATTGTCAAGTGAGACAAATTTTATATATGAGAACCTCTTGGTATATTCTTACAAGGAAGTTTATTTCCCATTTTACCTTAATATTGCTAAATAAAGTGTACATGGGCCAAATCCCCCCTTCGAATCAAATAACATTAATGTTATTACACACTCAATCATTAATACTCAGTAATATATTTAGATAAGTTCAGCCCAATATTGGATAACCATTATTAACTCATATATATATATATAAGAAAAAATAGTGATAAATAATGGTCATTTGAATATTGATATATAATATACTTGTATGAGATTATAATGTAGATATAAATCTAGAAATGTACTTGAATTTTCACAAAATTATATTATATGAACTATCAACATTGAATACAGACACATACACTTTTAAAGTAAATAACACACACGCATGCACGCACGCACGCACACACACACACACATGTATCTTTTTGTGGTGATGATGTTAATTAAAATAATATAATCTTGTAAAAACTCAAGTACATTTCTCTAATAACTTTCACACAATCTCGGGAGCAAACAAATATAGAAAAACTACTATGGTCCTACAATACAACAGTCACGCTATAGAGAGAATTATAATAGACAATTTCAAGAGAACTAATCACACATTAGGTTCAAAAGCCTGTAATTATTGAGACCCACTTTGAAGGATTGGTGTATTAATTGATGATAGGAATTTGTATTAACTAAACATTATTTAGTATCATTGACACTTTGAATTCACAATGCCGCCCTCCATTGATATTTCCTGCTCGACGAGACTGAAGGTTCCTGTTGGCACTGCTGGTGCGTTGAAGCTAGGATCGGCTGGTTCTGGCACTAGTGGTGGGGGAGGGCATGGGTCTCTGATGTCTGTCATGGGTGGGTTTGCTTCTTTTGCAGATGTGGCTGCTTTGGAAGAAGACATTAATGGAGCTATCGCTACTGCTCTTCCTTCTTCTAGGAAAAAGGGGACTTTGTTCAGGGTTTCCCTATTTTTGTGAGTGCCCCTATTGTCGTGAGTCTGGATAATGATATTGTGGATGAGATCTTTAATCTTGTTGGGTTTTTTTCCACTAATGTTGCTATTTTTAGAATTAGGGGTTTTTGGCCTTCTCTGGCAGACCTACATGCGTGGATTTCCAAACACTAGGAGCCTATTTTATCTGCTACTCTTGAGATTTTTCCTATTGCTAGGGGTTTTTTATAGTGAAGTTTGATAGAGCTGGAGATAGTAATACTATCCTGTGTGATAACTATTTTACTTGGGAGGAGTGTTTCCCCCTGATGGAAAAACCTTAGCATCAAGATTTTGATCCTCTTAATGAGTCTTTTAACAAAATGCCCTTATCGGCGAGGCTTCTGAATCTTCCCCTACATCTTTGGATGGATTCTATCTTGGAATTTGTGGGAGAGGCTATTGGATATTTTTAGATGGTTGATGTGGTCTCCTCTAACATTTTTCACCCGACGTATGCTCGTATCCTAGTGGAGGTTGATGTTTCTAAGGTTCTTCCTGAGAAGATAACTTTGGTGTCTCCTCGGGGATCTTGGATCCAGACGCTGGATTATGAGTGAATTCTGTTCAGATGTAGAAAGTGCCATAAGATTGGCCATATTGCTGCCCGATGCTTATCAGATAGGGAAAATTTGAAGAAATCTCCTTCTTGGTGGGTGGGCATTGCTGACCACCATTACACTGTTGAAAATGCTTCTAGGGACGGGGGTACTTGCCCTTCTTAGGTTAATCATGTTAATGGTAATTTTGTGATAGAATATTATAATTTTTTAAATAATGCATATATTAATTTCTACCATAAAAGGATAAATATTATTTTCTTAAAACATTGTCAAGTGAGACAAATTTTGTATATGAGAACCTCTTGGTATATTCTTACAAGGAAGTTTATTTCCCATTTTACCTTAATATTGCTAAATAAAGTGTACATGGGCCAAATCCCCCTTTCGAATCAAATAACATTAATGTTATTACACACTCAATCCTTAATACTCAGTAATATATTTATAAGTTCATCCCAATATTGGATAACCATTATTAACTCATATATAAGACAAAATAGTGATAAATAATGGTCATTTGAATATTGATATATAATATACTTGTATGAGATGATAGTGTAGATATAAATCTAGAAATGTACTTGAATTTTCATAAAATTATATATTATATGAACTATCAACATTGAATACAGACACATACACTTTTGAAGTAAATACAAAAGTAAATAACACACACACACACATACACACACACGTGCACGTGCGCACATGCACACACACACAAAGACATGTGTGTGTGTGTGTTTATTTTTGTGGTGATGATGTCGATGAAAATAATATAATGTTGTAAAAGCTCAAGTACATTTCTCTAATAACATTCACACAATCTCAGGAGAAAAAAATATAGAAAAACTAATATGGTCCTAGCAATATAGAATTCATGCTACAAAGAGAATTATAATAGACAATTTCAAGAGAACCGATCACACATTAGGTTCAAAAACTTGTAATTATCGAGACCCACTTTGAAGGATTGGTGTATTAAATGATGATAGGAATTTGTATTAACTAAACATTCTTTAGTATCATTGACACTTTGAATTCACAATGTCGCCCTCCGTTGATGTTTCCTGCTCGATGGGACTGAAGGTTCCTACTGACGCTACTGGTGCGTTGAAGCCATGATCGGCTAGTTCTGGTACCAGTGGTGGGCGAGGGCCTGGGTCTCTGTTGTCTATCATGGGTGGGTTTTCTTCTTTTGCAGATGCGGTTGCTCTAGAAGAAGACATTAATGAAGCTATGACTACTGCTCTTCCTTCTTCTAGGAAAAGGGGACTACTGCTCCAATTATCGTGAGTCTGGATAATGATATTGTGGATGATATCCTTAATCTTTCTGGGTTTTTTTCCACTAATGCTACTATTTTTAGATTTAGGGGTTTTTGGCCTTCTCTGGTGGACTTGCATGGGTAGATTTCCAAACACTAGGAGCCTATTTTATCTGCTACTCTTGAGATTTTCCCTGTTGCTATGGGTTTTTTTATAATGAATTTTGATAGAGTTGAAGATAGGAATACTATCTTGTGTGATAACTATTTTACTTGGGAGGAGTATTTCCCCCTGATGGAAAAACCTTGGTATCAGGATTTTGATCCTCTTAATGAGTCTTTTAAAAAAATGCCCTTATGGGTGAGGCTTCTGAATCTTCCCCTGTATCTTTGGATGGAATCTATATTGGAATCTGTGGGAGAGGCTATTGGAGATTTTTAGATGGTTGATGTGGTCTCCTCTAACATTTTTCACCTGATGTATGCTCATATCCTAGTGGAGGTTGATGTTTCTAAGGGTCTTCCTGAGAAGATAACTTTGGTGTCTCCTCAGGGATCTTGGATCCAGACGCTAAATTATGAGGGAATTTCATTCAGATGCAGAAAGTACCATAAGACTAGCCATATTATTGCCCGATGCTTATTAGATAGGGAAAAACTGAAGAAATCTCCTTCTTGGTGGGTGGGCACTGTGTTGACGGGGTTTTGCTGACCGGGTCCGCCAACAGTCATAAGTTGTCACCGGGTACCGGAGGTACCAGCCAACTCCGCCTGCAAAGGTTATCTGGGAAAGTTAGATTCCTTGGGTCTTCAAGCACCTGGGTGTTGGGTCACGATGGTGCGGGGCTCAGTTGGGAGAAGTGAATATTTTCGAGGGGGATAGATGGTTTCTTCAACTCATTATCTCTAGAGATTTAATAAGGTAAGGTTTCCCCTAGCATTCTACACTTAGCAAATAAAATGAAAAAGATCCTGCAGGGTTAGAAACACTTCATCTAACTATAGTCATGTTTGAACGTCCAGAATATCAATAATACTCTGACATACTACACTAAATACTAAAGAAATACACAACCATCAGCTAAAATTTTATCAGTAGCGAGGGTAAAGAGGTCATTGATCTATTTTAACATATCAGAGTAGAAGACATAAAGAACATAAAACATGAAATACCATTAACTCAGAAGCAGGAATGCCAACAATATCATTGCCAAAAATTCTTCCTTCTTCATTAATGTCTCTTCCAGCAAGCACTAGTGCGTGATATAGTGGTGGCTCCAAGGGAGCGTCTAACTATTGAAAATAGAACAATGGAGCATTGAGCTCTGCAACTAAAAATGAGAAATCGCCTTTCTATTACTGTGGACAACAAAATCATCAATTTCACCGACCCTTGAAAATGGGCCAGTCTGGCTATTTATACAATTCTCTTCTAACCCTAACCCTATTTTACATCATGCTTCAATAAAATACAATATCTGGGGGCTGGTACTACCTGTGCCACCCTACAAAAGACCTTGAGACAGAATAGGCCTGCTATGTCAGATGAATGAGACAAGAATATACAGAGGAAGAATTGGCCTCGAGAAGAGAGCCAGGATGGAGATGGAAGAAAGTAGGTTCCTCAGGAATCGAGGCTACATGCCTCATAAATGGGAAATGCGGTGCCCTATCTCCAATGCATTAGGTGTACCTCCCAATGACGCCTTGAGAAGACCACCCTGTCAGAAAACCAACTTTTGAGTCGATGCCCCCTTGATGTAGCCAACTACCTTCTTACAGCTTTTATTAACCACTTCTGAAAGTGACCGGTCAGCCTCGGGGACTGAGACATGAATCACTTGAAAGAATACAAAATTTTGGATCTGAGACTCTGGGATCCAGAAAATTACGTCCCCAAAACAATAAATAATACCCAATGTTTGAGTTTTCCCCGACCTCCAGAGAAAGCTCAAGGTTGTTTATTATCATTGAAAGCCTGGAGGAGATGGAAAATGCCATCTTCATCTACATCTTTTAGGCTGGCCCTTCGGTACTTAGCCACTTCAATTTGTTCCCCCAGGTCTGGAACATTCTCTTTAAATTCATCGGCCATTTTTTCTGTGTCATGACCACTAAGAACCATACGTGTTAATTTTGTCATTTGGGCACCATAATTCCCCTTCAGGGATTGATACCGGGACTTCATCATTTCATCAAAACTTCCCAAAACTGAATCCTCTCGTGTACATGTATCTGTGCTGAGGCGGTCGACCCTGGAAGTCTTTATTACAAAAGACTTATATAAATTGAAAGAATATTTTACCGCATTGACCTTATCTTGTAGAGTCCCTACTAGTTGCTTGGTTACCTCCAATGTGAGGTCAAGTCTGGAGTGCTGGGTACTTACAAAATCAAATGACTCATCCCCCAGAATTCTGGATTCAGAAATCATTTCTTCTCCCAGGCTAAGGAGTTCTTCAAGCTCTACCTTCCATGCTTGATAATTCTCAATATCACCCTCCCACAGGTCAATAAGAGTCTCTGCCTGGTGTATAACATGTCAGGCCATATATAAATCTGGGAGGGTGGATACCAGAAAATGCCGGGTGTTTCCTATCTACAGGGCGACCCACTCGTCCACTACCTAGGCCTTCTTCTTCATAATTCACAGGGAGTCTATGTCACTCTGTGATAAATCTTTAGAGGTGGAAGCCTCTGGAGGAGCGGCATTTATAGGTTGAGCCAGCTCAGTAAGCAAACCCATAAGGTTTGCATTTTTTGCCTTTTCTGCCTTGAGCCTTTGGGCTTCCTTCTCATAACGAGCCTCTACTGCCCTAGCTGCCTACTTTATCAAGTCCACCTCACCCTTTTTTCCCCTTTTAACCGGTGATACCTCTGCAACGCTATAATCTCCGGGTCCCGCGGTCGCTTCATTGGCGCCTAGGGGAGGTGTCGCCACAATGGCAACTGTTTCTCCACCCGGCCCGGTTTGAAGAGTATGAACCATCTGGGATTTCTTGGCCTTCGATGTGGCCTAGACCTGAGCCATCATTTCAGCCAGGGAGATAGGAATTTTGGGAGTGGTCAGAGCTTTTATTTTTTTGCTCTCTATTAGCCACTGAGGCGGCAGGGGTGGCTTTTCTGCCAAAATTTGTTCCCTTGGTTCTTCCCTGGTGTCTTGCGGCTATTTCTCCTCAGTGGTGTGGACCTCATCTGTCCCTTTCCTTGTGTCTTCTTCTTCTATAGCAATATTTTCCTCAGCAACCTCCATCTCCTCAACCTTGTCCTCTGTATCGATTTCTCTGTCTGGACTTTGGTAGGATTCCTCGGGGATTTCCTCTTCACACTGCTCTTCTTTTTTCTCTTCCTCTACCACCAGGGCTTCTTCTTCTATTGGTTTATCCTATGGTAGTAGGGGAGGTGTTGGGCCAAGATTTAAAGTTTGGGCCGCGGTAATCACCTGCCCAAAGGTTGCTCCTGGGAGTGGCACCTGGAACGTGGTGGCTGGGGTTACGGTTATTCTCGAAGGTCCGGTTCCCCCAGAAGATGCCATTTGTTCATCCTGCCTTTGTTGGTCCACCCTCAGACCCTACATTTCTAGAGTTTCAGAGGCAATCTCTGGTTCTAGCTCTCTTTCTTCTTTCGGCTTTTCCTGCTCCTACGCAGGCTCTTGTTCAGGAGCTTCTTTCTCTGCAGCTTCTGGTTCTTCCACTGGGACTTCTGTCCCTGCTTGTCTGGTGTCCCCCTGAAAGTTTTTGAACTTGTTAGTTGTAAAAACATCAAATTCCCCTTGCGGAGGGGGACTGGCCGGGACTTCGGCAGGCTCTATTTCCTTCTCCGACTCTGGGGAACTGGAAGAGAGGATTACCACTTGTTGGGCCTGGGATGTTCCCAACCCCGACTTTGTCTTAGGATTTTTATTAAGCCTCTTCTTTCTTTGGGTAACCAAAGGTGGCCTTGCATCCCTTATTGTTTCTACTTCCATGGGATCCACCCCCATTTCCTTTACCATTAAGGCTACCAGTAACGGGGAGAAGGGACAAATTGGCCCGGCCATGAGCATTGGAGTAGCCAGCTGCATTTTTAATTTCTCCCTCATCTGCTGGGAGGCTGCCACTGATTGTTTTATTTGCTCTTTTATGGGGACTTCTTGCATAGGAGGGGTTGTATCTATCTCTTTTCCTTTATCCCTTCTCTTCGAAGAAGTCTTGGCCCCCGAAGTTAATTTTGGTGTCGGCTGGGCTGCTCGGCGGGTACTTCCGGGTTACACCTTCTTGAAATAGGCCTGACTTCGCTCGACCACCTCTCGAGTGAAGTCCTCAATTGTAGGCCCTTCCTAGGCATCCTAATTTACTGGTGGGAGGGTCTTTGTATCGATCCCCTTTTCCTTGTACTAGGGATCAATAGTGGGGGCGGCGTCTGAGAAGTCCTCTGGGAACCTCCATAGCTTCAAATTTTTCATCATACCGATCGTCATCCTGACATAGTGCCATCTCCGCACCTCCACGTCATCTTGGCAATCTGCCCAAAAATCCTCCATATGGATGTGATGGGGCTCTGAAGCCTGGGGCAGTGCCGTTGCAATCTTGTCGTGCGGATCAAAATTTTTTCGCGCCAAGTAAAATTCTTCCAAGTTGTAGCTTTTCAATTCATTGTCCGCCTCTTTTGCGGCAGCCAGGCTGCATGTGTAGTTCCCACAGATGATTGGGAATGGGATATTGGGTATCTTTTTCAAGGAAAAGAGGGCATGCACCTCCATTATTTGCCTATAGTATTTCAAGAGCATGATCTTTTTCCCACAGTGTTTGGGCAACAAGTAGGGTTTCTTGGAGAAGTCGGTTACCCTAATGTAAGTGTGATGTTGGAACTAGATGTAGTAATGTCCATAACTATGGACCAAATTCATCGCCTCTGAGGATAGATGGTATCCTGCATCTTGGGTGGGTGTGAGTAGATGATAATAAATGAACGCATCATTTACCCAGCAAAAATTGGGGAATTTCTTCTTCCTAACCAGTTGAAGGAACTGGGAGTCGACATGGTTGGAAATTATGGCCGCCCATTCGAAGTATCCTCCCTTGGTGGAGATGCCGAGGAGGAAGTAATACATCCATTTAGAAAATTCTTGGGCGGAGGGCTGCCCAAAGACCCGGGCCAATGCTATCATTCTCATCTGAATGCTCTCTTTGAACTCAGAGCGGGGAATCTCTATCTTCATTCTCTTGGGGTCCCTCTTTGGAACCTTGAGCTAATGACTATTCATGTATACCCAGGTGGCATCTTCCAGCTGCGTGACTTGGGCCAAGGCATTAGTCCTTGTAACCACTGAGGCCTTGGAAAATTATGGGATTCCCAGACCTACCTGGAATGTGTCTGGGTCGAGGGATACTAGAGGAGTAGGGTATCTAGTTGGTTCTATGGCTGCGACCATAACAGCTCAAATAGAAGAGTTGTAATTGGTGGCTAGTGTCAAGATAAGCTTCAGAGATTATACAGAGCATGGGAAACAAGTAGCCTTGAGGATTTTGGAGTCCCTGACATTGATTTCTAGCTGATCTCCAGCCTGTCATTGGATGTACATTATTTTCACTAAGGCTTGCATTTCTGGCCATGTTCCGACGCTGGTGTCGGTAATAAGTTTGACTTTGGACTCGATCTTTGAGCCCATAATGATATTTTCTTGCATGAACTTCATGGTTAGGGGCATTTTCTCCAGGGCCTTTTCCATTTTGGACTTTACCGCCGCCCTGGTAGCCATCGCGGAAGGTAGCTCTGGACTTCCAGGTGGAGAAGATGCAGATGCTTCAGATATACTTGGAAAGTGAGCTCCGGAAACATGTGAGACAAGTTGACCGTCAGAATGTATTAATCAAATAAATATTCTAAGGTCCGGAGATCTTACCACTGTGATGCTTTCTTTTCCTAAAAAGTTAGTTTCATTCAAAAATAACCGAAAAGCACACGCATCACATGAACTTAAGATTTTTACTAAACATCTGGGTCTGGGATTTTATTACACTTGGTAAAGACACGAGATGGATGATGGTAGGAGACCCGAAGCTTAGAGAAGTAACCGTTGGTGAGGATGTGTAAAAAGGCAAGTTATCAAGCCCAGGTGGGCGCCATGTGCATAGTTATTAAATAGGAGTTATGGCAATGATGGTGGAGCCAACTGTCCGAACCTGTGAAAAGTCAAGGCCACTTGGCTGAAATTGATTGCACACATGGGATATAAATGAGGGTCTGACTGGTTTCATGGAAGAGAGAGAAAAATGCCTGTTTGAAACCAGATGAGAGCCGAGTTTCAAACAGGTGGTTTTCTGCCCTAAAACGAGTTCATGGGCGGAAAACCAGCAACACAGGCGACTCGACCACCTTGCCAAGCCACCTGGAAGGATATACATGAAAGATGAGTGATATATATATAGAAATAGAGGGATATATACACTAAATATACACAAATGTACACACATCTACATCGCAGAATGACATCCGCAAGAAACCAGCAAGGCACAGAGAATAAACAGCTATCTACATATTCTATAAATTGACCACTTCTGCACAAAGGGCAGACAACCCTCTAGTAGAGCCGACCCACCAACGGGCGGCAAAACTAGAAAATAGGAAACAAACAAAATAGAAAGACAACAAACAAACAAACGACGAAGAAGAAACACCAGGCAAATGAAAAGAAAATCGGTGGGAAAAAAGATACCAACCTAAGAATGCCGAAAGGTGGAGGAAAGGAAGAAGTTACCACGGGAGCTCTACAAGAGCTATAGTTGTCAAACGGTCACAGCTTGCCACCATGAAGCACTCACAATCACCTGAGAAGGATGGAAGTGTTAAGTGCTAATTATAGCTAACTCTCTACAAATCGCTTTGTAATCACTCTAAAATTGCTCTGAGTGCTCGAGTGTTTAAATCATGATAAATGTGAAAATGACAGATAACTTATATTTATACACGTGGTAAAAAGGCAATTCACCTCCTTCCAGCAATCTCTAGACAAGCAAACCTCTGGACCCGGGGCCTGGGGATTTCCCACGATGATAACCTGAAGAACATCGTGGAAAAGAATTCCAGAGCCCGGAGTCCAGTTTTCGACAAAGAACAACCTCCAGGATCAGAGTCCTAGAGATGGAAAACCAAACAAACAAAACACAACAATGGGGAAGAAAACCCTGGAGAAAGAAAACAAAGGGAGAAAGACAAGGCAAGAGCCGCAAGAAAAAACAAACAACAGGAGGAAAAAAAGGGGGGACCCAACATTTTGCACACAAAATGTAGGGACAGGGATGCAGGGCATAACAAATGGCGACTATCTGGGATAAATGTCATAGCGCATTTGAGAACTATAGAATCTCTGGTTAGCAAAACTGGAACACGCCACTTCCTGAAGCATCTGACAGGAGAAGAGAAACATATCTGAGAGAATCAAACCACATGGGAATTAGTCTGTAGTCCTTCATTAGTGGTGTCGTGTGTGCTTTGGAAGGAAATCAAGCCGATGACCTCTGGGGAGGAGTAGAGAAGAGGCACTAATTACATCAAACCACTCATCAATTTTATCATTTCTCCCAGAGGCTGGAGTTTCATCCCGCTTTCCTCTTTCTTATTATTTTGTTTGTTTCTAGGTGGGAAGGTGGTACTTCTTTCATCATTAAGCTTAAGCTTAGCTAATTTAAATGGCGGTACTTCTTTCACCTGTCCACCTATACTCAAAATTTTAAAGAGGGGATGAGACTCTAGAGTCAGAAAGAATTCCTTAAAGTTTCAGACCTGGTTCAACCAATTAGTACAACCAATCTACTCTCGGCATGTCCGATTACTTATTCCTTATATTACTTGTGTTCACTGATTGCCAGACTCCCAGAGACAACACCCGATGGAGATTGCTCAGAATGTGCCACATCCTGTGAAACAACCCTAGAGACCGGGCTGACTCCATTATGTTAAAGACAGATTCCAAAGTTCACCATGCTGCAGACATCGTACCAGAAATCAGAGTTTATGCAAAGCATTCTAATTCCTAAAAGATAGAACAAAATGTCGGGGCCCCAGAAGAAAACCAAAAATGAAAACAAAAACAATAAAAGAGGACTGCCCCAGAGGACAACCGACAAGACTATTTACAAAACGGGGCACCTCACAGCGAGGTGCCCGGAAGAAATATTTACAAGCGGGGGGGGGCTTTAAATATAATACAACTTTGGAAAAACTTACCTTATTTGAAATAGTGTTTGAGAAACTGTCCATTAACGGGAAATGAGAGAGGTTCACAAGTTACGGTGTTAAGGCGGTAAGTATTTGCCCCATAGATTCCTGAGATTAGGTATGGTCTGAGCCAGAGCCGTTGAAACTTGGTATGCTTTCCTTTCTTCTCTCAGGCCTTGTCCCACAACAGGACCAGATCCAAAATCTGAAAAGCCTTGTATTAGGTTCTTTGGTCAAACCATTGTTTTACCACTGCTTGATGACATGCAAAATGTTCAAGGGCTGCGTCTCGCTATTCTTCCATTCGCACCAGATTTAAGAGCTGAACCTCCACAATGTTGTCCCTGTTGCTAAATTCATGCATAAATTGTAAAACTAGGATCTGTAATTTAACTAGGAATACAAGGTTCTGACCATAAACCAGATGGAACAGGGATGTTCCCAGGGCGGCCTTGACATGAATGTGATCCACCTAGAGGGCGAATTTCAACTTTTGATGCCAATCCCGGGGATTCTGTTCTAGCAGGCATTTGATCACTTCAAGTAGATTTTTATTCATTGATTCAGCAACACCGTTTTCCTGGGGATAATAGTTCCAGGAAAACTTCAGAGTGATCCTCTGGTTGTAGGTCCATTCGAGTAACTACATTGAAGAAAATGTCAGACCATTGTCACATACCAAAGCAAAGGGCATTCCAAACCTTGTGACGATGTTTTCTTCTAGGAATTTGATAACTACGTCTACCATGTTATTTTTGCATGGTATAGCCTCAGACCACCGAGTGCAGTAATCAGTAGCAGTGAGTATGTATCGGTGATTGGCAGACGAGTTGGGGTTGATTTCCCCAATGAAGTCAAATTCCCACTGGGTGAAGGGTCTAGCCTTGTAGACTGGCTGTAAAGGCATAGCTAGGTTATGCTCACGATGCGCCACGATTTGGCAAGTATGACATTTCCTTACATGAGTGTAAACATCCCTGAATATACAGGGCCAATAGTATCCAACCTGAAGGATCTGATGGGCAGTGGCATCGACTGAGCCATACCTGATTCCAAACTGCCTGTGAAATGTATTAATCACCTTCACAGCCTGGTCTCTTTCGATGCACCAGAGGTACATTCCCTCATAGTTTCTGCAATAGAGCGCAGATTTTTTGATCATGAAGTGAGCGCTTTTCATCTGCAGGGCACGACGTTTGTGGGGAGGTAATCCCTCCAGGCATTTATTATTTAGTAGCAAATATACCAGATTAGTATACCATGGGTCCTGGGTAATGGACTCCACTGCGTAAGCTTGACATTCTATGTGGGGAGTCTCTTCTGCCATCGCTTGACTTAGTCCCTGGCCCCAGACTATCCTCACGGGAAGCATTTCTAAGTCATACTCCTGGAGGATGGCCATCCATTTTCCCTGTCTCTCGCCCAATTTGCTTTGCATCAGCAGAGACTTGATGGCCTGGTCTAGAATGATAGTGTGTACCTTGCTCCAGAGGATATAATGCCAGAATTTTTTCACGGCGCGAACTAGAGAAAAGGCCTTCTTTTCTAGTGATGAATATTAGACTTCGACATTCTTAAAGGGGGAGCTCATGAAAGCTATTGGTCATTCTTCCCCTTCAACCTTTTGATTCAACACTGCCGCAGCAGAATGCAGCAAAGCAAAGGATTAAATGTAAAACAGAAGGGAATAGTCAGGACTAGCCAGGACAGGTGCTTCTTTTATTATCTATTTAATCTAGGTGAACGCCTACTTTGGTTCAGGACTCCACTCAATCTTAGTATGCTTCATCATCTCATTGGGCGGTTTGACTATTTCTACGAATCCCGTGATGAACTTCCGTACGAAGTTGATCCTTCTGAAGAAGGATCGCATCTCTTTCTTGCTGTCAGGCATTTGTAATTTTAGCAATGCTTTGACTCTGTCAGGGTCAATGGATATGCCCTTCTCAGAGACTATATGCCCAAGAAACTTCCCCTCGGTGACCCCAAATATGCACGTCTTGGGGTTGAGGGATATTCCATACCGGTGACATCTCTTGCAGATCTGAGCGAGATGGGTAGAATGGTCATGCCTGTCCTAGGAAAAGATGGTCAAATCATCCATGTAGATGATTATGCACCGATTCACAAGGCCCTCAAACGCAATGTCCATGGCCTTTTGAAATGTAGCCCCTGCATTGATCAGACCAAAGGGCATCATTTTGTATGCAAATGTTCCCCACTTGGTGGTAAATGTTGTTTTCTCCCTGTCTTCATATTTAACCATGACCTGGTTATATCCAGAGTACCTGTCCAAGAAGGAAATCATCTGGGATCCATTCACTATCTGCAACACCTCATCCAATGAAGGGAGAGGGTGATTATCTTTCTTGGAGGCCTTGTTCAAGTTTTGAAAGTCCACACAAAAGTGGATCTCACCGTTCTTCTTTCTCACAGGGACTAGGTTGGTGATCCGCATAGTGTGCCAGATTGGGAAGATTATCTGGACTGACAGCAGTTTTTCCACCTCTTGACGAATCAGGGGCTCTATTAGGGGGTTGATCGGTCTTTTCATTTGTCGAAAGGGCTTAGCATCAGGTTTCAGGGGAATAGTATGGGTCATGATGGATGTGTCATATGTTTGCAAGTCTTCATAACCCCAGGCAATTACGTTGATGTATTCTTGGAGAACTGTGAGAATCTTCTCCTTTTCCTCAGGGGAACAGGAGGTACCAATGTGAATCATCTTTTCCTCACCGGGCTGGCTGATGTTAACCTTTCCAAACTTTCCTCCCTCCGAGGAGGATGACACCTTCTCCCGGGCCTGAGGGTCTGAGTCAAAGATTCGTTCCAGCGCAACCATCCCCTTCAAGATGGTGTTAGTAGGTAGGTCCATGATCCCATCATCTTTGTCACCCTGCCCAGTATCGTTGTGGTCCCGTTCTTCCACTATCTAATTTTCAAAGACGCCAACATTCACCATGAAGGCCAGGATATGTTGATCGTCCTCAAAAACTTAAAAGTGGGTGATGTTATCTGGAATGGACAGCATGGGGACCATCTCAACTAAAAATCTCCGAAGTCGTGAGCCAGCCATTGGCTCAAGTGTGCCGGTGAAAATGGTGAGGGCATCTAGGACGTAGTTCTGTCACTAGGGAATGAGGTCAATGCCGAAGGCATCAAAATCCTCAATAAGGCTCCAAGCCCGGTTGCAGTATGCAACTAGCCTTTTTTCGTGACATGTGTATTGACTCCGGACTTGTTTAACAATCAACTCTGAATCACCCAGAGCCCGGAGGTGGGTGACACCTTTCCTTAACACAAATAAGAGTCCAAGGACCAAAGCCTTTTACTCTATGACATTGTTTGTATAGTTAAACTACAGTTTGTAGGACACGAGGAAGGACTTCCCTCATGGGTTGATTAGTTCTACCCCAGCCCCGCAGCCTTGTTTGGATCAGGACCCATCAAACTTGAGGGTCCATAAGTCATTGTTCATAATCTAGGGTTGGGGAGGGCGAGTAGTCTTTGGATTATTGTTGGGAGAATTAGGGGATCCCTCCCAGACTACTGGCGTGAGGGTAGAGTTTACATCTGGAGGTGTTTGGATTTGGGATTCCCAGGGAGATAGCACTAGAGGAGCACATCCCGTAGGAGTACTGGGCCCTAGAGAATTAGGTATATGTTCTTTATTCTAGAAGGTATCAAGGTGCCGGTTAGCGACCGAGAGACAGGATCCACACTTGAGCTCTGAATGTTTTTGATAGTGTACTCAGCAACAAGTGTCAGATAGGAGTGTGGCAAGGGTTGTTGTGGCACCTTGAGAGTCAATCTCAACTCTCATCTTTTCTTCTAGGTCTTGGGCTCTATGCAGCATTGCGGGATCCTCTCCGGGGATGAAATTGAATGTTAAGATTTCAAATGGTCGGTACACCCCCGGGGAAGTCTCAAAGAAAAAGACCTCATTGACCCTCCCAACTTCGGTAAGGGCCTGTTTCATCCGGAGTTCACTTTTGACCTAGATCTTATTTGATTCTCCTTCCCATGGAAGCCATAAATGGGTGAAGTCGGTCAAAAAGTATCCATTCAAGGACTTAGACCAATTCTGACTTAATAACATCCCGTAAGTTTCTGGGATGTCCACCACTTGGATGTCAATTATGCTGGCTATCCTGGGGTCCTAGATAAGCTGTATCCAGACGTTCTTCAATTCCCCCACCATTTTTATAGTAGTCTTATCTAGCTGGATCACTACACCATTGGATGGGGTGGGATGGAATCTAAGCTTTTGACAAATGGACAAGGGCATGATGTTACCCGAAGCTCCGGAGTCTACTAAGAAGTTGTGTATATTTTTTCCTTGGATATTCAGGCCTAGTAGGAAGGGGGGATCCTCATTGTTCTCCCAAAAGATGGCCACATTAGCATCTTTGAATGAGACAGTCTTGGGCGGGCGGCTGACAGCTTCTAGGTTCCCCAGGAGCTTCAGAAGAGACTTATTTTTCTCAGGACAGTTTAGCAAAACCTCCATCAAGGTCATGGAGGTGGTGGTCTGTTCTAACACCTTCATAATGTTGAATCTTCCTCCTGGGAACTGGTGATTTCCCTCGGCTAGATCTTTTTCTTGGTTAGAGTTAGGACCTTTTGGAGGAGCGGGTCGGTCAGTCACATTATTCTAGGGAGGAGGGGTGTCTTTGATAGGAGGTGTGGGCATGTAAGCTGGTCCTTTACCAACCTGACTCTGAGTATTATATAGAGTTTTTGGGTTGGTAAAGGCGTTGGCCTTGAAGGACGGGATAGATTCATCAAAGAATCCCTGAAATTCAGATTCCTCTTCATCTTCCCCAGAAGTTCTGAAGAAGATGGTGTCACAGGTGAAGGCACTATGGGTTGGCTCTTGGACAGGAGGCTCTGGAGGGGTGGCATCATGCAACTGCTGTCTGTCTAGCTAGGAGATCATAATGACCTTTTTCAAGGTGGCACAATTTACCTCGTTGTGTGAACCTGTGTCGTGAAATCTAAACCAATTAGTCATGGGCTGAAAGTCTGCAACTGGTGTGAAATGTGATGGTCCAACACCATTTTGGTTGGCATTTTGGTTCAGAGGTGGGCCTCCGGTGTTTGTGTTATTATTCCATTGCTGTTGATTAGGCCTAGGCCCATTTTTGATGTTTCTTCCTCTGGCGTTGTTGTTCCGTTGGCCAGAGAAAATGTTTCCCCTCTGGGAATTTGAATTCTGGGGTGCGCAAGACCCTGCCTTCAGTTGGCCCATGTCCACAGTCAAGGTAGACAGCATTCACCAGAGGGATTCAACCTTAGCGATCAACTGAGTTTTGGTGTCACAATGTGACGGTTGTTGTTGTTGTTGGCTTCCCGGGAAGGTAGCAGTATTAGCTAGAGTCAAGGGCGGCAATCCTCCAGTCGCGGATGACTAAAAGAAGGGCACTTTGAACGGTTGTTTCTGAGACTGTTGTTCCTATTGTGGCTAATTCCAAGGGAAAGTTTCCAAACCTGGCACCGTCTGGGTCTGCGTTGGGTAAACATACTGGGCCTGCTGGTCTATTAGAGGTGGCAGAGGATTCATTTCCATCGAGGGGGCTCCCATCGCCAGATTGGGGTTGTACCCCCGACATACGTGGTTTCGCCAGGGATCATGTTGAAGGGTGTACTCTACCCAATCCCGCCCGGGGATTTGTTGAGACCACGGGACAATTCTAAAGCTAGGTTATAAACTTTTTCCAAGGTGTCCCGGTCACCCGCGATAGTTATTCTCCAAAGGAGAGTGGCAACGAAGGGGTCCATCGCATTAAGGTAGGTATGTATGGTTACTTCTGGGGATGGAATAAAAGGGCTTGTGCACCACTTCAAGGGACACTGGAACTGATGATTAAATGCTGCAAGAGGCTCATTGGATTCCTTCCTGATGGAGATGAACTGGCTATGGGACCAGGTCGGGTCCACATGCACACGAAAGGCAGCTAGGAAGGCATCCTCCATGTCCTGCCAACTATTTATGGAGTTGGCAAGAAGGTTAA
Source organism: Thuja plicata (assembly GCA_018584345.1). NCBI lineage: Eukaryota > Viridiplantae > Streptophyta > Pinopsida > Cupressales > Cupressaceae > Thuja > Thuja plicata. The sequence continues at coordinate 255,437 of MU226827.1, read as the reverse complement.
GGTACCAGTTCAACTCGCCTTGCCCTAAAGACAAGGGAAACATCTGAGTCACAATATCTTCATGTTGGATCTGGTGTCAGTTCATGGCATCCTTATATGCCTGTAAATTCTCTTCTGCAGTTCGTGAGCCTAAGTGCTCATATCATGGGCAGATCTTCTCTGGGTGAGAGGGTAAGTCATTGATTGCGCCTGAAAAAGTTCCCATTGGGGACCCAGTGTTTCTAAAGTACGTGGCCATTGGGGGAACTAGATGTTGGATAGTTTGGGTACTGGTTCCCGGGATTGCCTGAGAAGTTTGGGTATTCTAAGGTATGCTAGACCCCCAGGCGATAGTGGTTGGTATGATCTTCAAGGTCCGTTTCTTTTGAGCAGGAGGCTCGAGTTCGACAAACCTTCCAGGATTTGGGGCAGACCTAAGGACTCTCTCAAATTTTGCTGGGGAGAAAGACCCAATCCCGCTGAAGGCTTGACTCTTAAAACTGTAACTCGAGGAACCCTTAGGAGGTGTAAAAATAGAATCTTGGGAGGGGGATGAGTTCATGCCCTCCTTCTAGTGCCAGTTTCTGTTGATGGGGTTTTGCTGATCGGGTCCGCCAACAGTCATAAGTTGTCACCAGGTACTGGAGGTACCAGCCAACTCCACCTACAAAGGTTATCTGGGGAAGTTAGATTCCCTGGGTCTTCAAGCACCTGGGTGTCAGGTCACGACGGTGTGGGGCTCAGTTGGGAGAAGTGACTATTTTTGAGGGGGATAGCTGGTTTCTTCAACTCATTATCTCTGGAGATTTAATAAGGTAAGGTTTCCCTAGCATTCTACACTTAGAAAATAAAATAAAAAAGTTCCTGCAGGGTTAGAAACACTTCATCTAACTATAGTCATGTTTGAACGTCCAGAACATCAATAATACTCTGACATACTACACTAAATACTGAAGAAATACACAACCATCAACTAGAATTTTATCAGTAGCGAGGGTAAAGAGGTCATTGATCTATTTTAACATATCAGAGTAGAAGACATAAAGAACATAAAACATGAAATACCATTAACTCAGAAGCAGGAATGCCAACAACATCATTGCCAAAAATTATTCCTTCTTCATTAATGTCTCTTCCAGCAAGCACTGGTGCGTGATATAGTGGTGGCTCTAGGGGAGCGTCTAACTATTGAAAATAGATCAATGGAGCATTGAGATCTGCAACTAAAAATGAGAAATCATCTTTCTATTACTGTGGATAACAAAATCATCAATTTTGCCGACCCTTGGAAATGGGTCGGTCTGGCTATTTATACAATTCTCTTCTAACCCTAACCCTATTTTACATCATGCTTCAATAAAATACAATATTTGGAGGTCGGTACTACCTGCACCACCCTACAAAAGACCTTGAGATGGAATAGGCCTGTTATGTCAGAAGAATGAGACAAGAATATACAGAGGAAGAATCAGCCTCGAGAAGAGAGTCAGGATGGAGATAGAAGAAAGTAGGTTCCCAGGGGATCGAGGCTACATGCCTCATAAATGGGAAATGTGGCACCCTCTCCCTAATGCATTAGGTGTACCTCCGAATGGTGCCTTGAAAAGACCACCATGTCAGAAAACCAACTGTCGATTCGACACCCCCTTGATGTAGCCAACTACCTTCTAATAGATTTTATTAACTGCTTCTGAAAGTGACCGGTCAACCTCGGGGACCGGGACATGAATCACTGAAAAAATACAAAATTTTGGATCCAAGACTCTGGGATCCGGGAACTTACGTCCCCAAAAGAATAAAGAATACCCAATGTTTGAGTTTTCCCCGGCCTCCGAAGAAAGCTCAAGGTTGTTTATTATCATTGAAAGCCTGGAGGAGATGGGAAATGTCATCTTCATCTACATCTTTCAGGCTGGCCCTTCGGTACTTAGCCACTTCAATTTGTTCCCCCAGGTCCAGAACATTCTCTTCAAATTCATCAGCCATTTTTGCCACGTCGTAACCACTAAGCACCATATGTGTTAATTTTGTTATTTGGGCACCATCTATCCCCTCCGGGGATTGATACCGGGACTTCATCATTTCATCAAAACTTCCCAAAACTGAATCCTCTAGTGTACATGTATCTGTGCTAAGGGGGTCAGCCCCGAAAGTATTTATTACAAAAGACTTATATAAATTGAAAGAATATTTTACCGCATTGACCTTATCTTGTAGATTCCCTACCAGTTGCTTGGTTACCTCCAATGTGAAGTCAAGTCTGGAGTGTTGGGTCCTTAAAAAATCAAATGACTCATCCCCCAAAATTCTGGATTCAGAAATCATTTCTTCTCCCAGGCTAAGGAGTTCTTCAAGCTCTACCTTCCATGCTTGATAATTCTCGATATCACCCTCCCACAGGTTAATAAGAGTCTCTGCCTGGTGTATAACATGTCAGGCCGTATATAAATCTGGGAGGGTGGATACCAGAAAATGCTGGGTGTTTCCTATCTATAGGGCGACCCACTCATCCACTACTTGGGCCTTCTTCTTCATAATTCACAGGGAGTCTATGTCACTCTATGGTAAATCTTCAGAGGTGGAAGCCTCCGGAAGAGTGGCATTGATAGGTCAAGCCAACTCAGTAAGCAACCCCATAAGGTTTTCATTTTTTGCCTTTTCTACCTTGAGCCTTTGGGCTTCCTTCTCAAAACGGGCCTCTACTGCCCTAGATGCCTCCTTTAGCAAGTCCACCTCGCCCTATTTTCCCCTTTTACCTAGCAATACCTCTGCAACGCTATAATCTCTAGGTCCTGCGGTTGCTTCATTGGCACCTGGGCGAGGTGTCGCCACAATGGCAACTATTTCTTTGCCCAGCTCAATTTGAAGAGTATGAACCATCTGGGCTTTCTTGGCCTTCGGTTGGGCCTGGACCTAAGCCATCATTTTGGCTAGGGAGAGAGGAATTCTAGGAGTGGTCGAAGCTTTTCTTTTTCTTCTCTCTATTAGCCACTGAGGTGGCAGGGGTGACTTTTCTGCCAGAATCTATTCCCTTGGTTCTTCCCTGGTGTCTTGCGGCTATTGCTCCTCAATGGTGTGGACCTCATTTGTCCCTTTCCCTATGTCTTCTTCTTCTATAGAAACATTTTCCTCAGCAACCTCCATCTCCTCATCCTTGTCCTCTGTATCGATTGCTCTGTCTAAACTTTGGTAGGCTTCCTCAAGGATTTCCTCTTCACACTGCTCTTCTTGTTTCTCTTCCTCTACCGCTGGGGCTTCTTCTTCTATTGGTATATCTTGTGGCAGTAGGGGAGGTGTTGGGCTGAGATTTAAAGTTTGGGCCGCGGTAATCACCTGCCGAAAGGTTGCTCCTGGGAGTGGTGCCTGGAACATGGCGGCTGGGGTTACGGTTATTCCTGAAGGTCTGATTCCCCCAGAAGATGCCATTTGTTCACCCTTCCTTTGTTGGTCCACCCCTGGACCTTGCATTTCTAAATTTTCAAAGGCAATCTCTGGTTTTGGCTCTCTTTCTTCTTCCTGCTTTTCTTGCTCTTGCGCAGGCTCTTGGTCGGGAGCTTCTTTGCAGCTTCTGGTTTTGCCCTTGGGACTTCTATCCCTTCTTGTCTGGTGTCCCCCTGCAAGTTTCCAAACTCGTCGGTTGTAATAACATCAAATTCCTCTTGCAGAGGGGGACTGGCCGGGACTTGGGCAGGCTCTGTTTCCTTCTCCGGCTCCGGGGAACTGGAAGAGAGGATTTCCACTTGTTGGGCCTGGGATGTTCCCAACCCTGGCTCTGCCTTAGGCTTTTTATTAAGCCTCTTCTTTCTTCAGGTAACCAAAGGTGGCCCTGCATCCCTTATTGTTTTCGCTTCCATGGGATCCACCCCCTGTTTCCTTTACCATTAAGGCTTCCAGCGACGAGGAGGAGGAGGGACGAATTGGCTCGGCAATGAGAATTGGAGTAGCTAGCCGCGTTATTAATTTCTCCCTCATCTGCTGGGAAGCTGCCACTGATTGTTTTATTTGCTCTTTTATGGGGACTTCTTGCGCAGGAGGGGTCGTATCTATCTCTTTTCCTTTATCCATTCTCTGCAAAGAAGTCCGGGCCCCCGGAGTTAATTTTGGTGTTGGCTGGGCTGCTTGGTGGGTACTTTCAGGGGACACCTTCTTGAAATAGGTGTGACTTCGCTCGACCACCTCTCAAGTGAAGTCCTCAATTGTAAGCCCTTCCTGGGCATACCAATTTACTGGTGGGAGGGTTCTTGTATCGATCCCCTTTGCCTTGTACTGGGGATCGATGGTGGGGGCGACATTTGAGAAGTCCTTTGGGAACCTCCGGAGCTTCAACTTTTGCATCATGCCAGCCGTCATCCTAATGTAGTACCGGCTCTGCACCTCCACATCATCTTGGCAATCTACCCAGAAATCCTCCATATGGATGTGATGGGGCTCTGAAGCCCGGGGCAGTGCCATTGCAATCTTGTCGTGTGGATCAAAATTTTTCCGTGCCAAGTAAAATTATTCCAAATTATAGCTTTTCAATTGATTATCCACCTCTTTTACGGCGGCCAGGCTGCATGTGTAGTTCCCACAGATGATTAGGAATAGGATATTGGGTATCTTTTTCAAGGCAAAAAGGGCATGCACCTCCATTATTTTCCTGTAGTATTCCAAGAGCACGATCTTGTCCCCACAATGTTTGGAAAACAAGTAGAGTTTCCCAGAGAAGCCGATGACCCTAATGTAAGTGTGTTGTTAGAACTAGATGTAGTAATGTCCATAACTATGGACCAAATTCATCGCCTCTAAGAAAAGGCGGTATCCTGCGTCCCGGGTGGGTGTGAGCAGATGATAATAAATGAACGCATTGTTTACCCGACAAAAATTGGGGAAGCTGGCCTCCCATTGAACTTTTGGGAAATGGTCCCACGGTGCCTTTTGTTTTGGGCCAATCCTGAGCACGCCGTTTGTAAGTAGGTCATGGGTGTGGGGCCTCTGCTGCGCTAGGGCCCAAAAAATATAAGAAGACATGTAGAATTTCTTCTTCCTGTCCAGTTGAAGGAACTGGGAGTCGACATGGTTGGAAATTATGGCCGCCCAGTCGAAGTATCCTCCCTTGGTGGAGATGCCGAGGAGGAAGTAATACATCCATTTAGCAAATTCTTGGGCAGAGGGCTATCCAAAGACCCGGGCCAATGCTATCATTCCCATCTGAATGCTCTCTTTGAACTCAGAGTGGGGAATCTCTATCTTCATTCTCTTGGGGTCCCTCTTTGGAACCTTGAGCCAATGGGTATTCATGTATACCCAGGCGGCATCCTCCAGCTGTGTGAATTGGGCCAAGGCATCAGTCTTTCTAACCACTGAGGCCTTGGTGAATTGTAGGATTCCCAGACCCGCCTGGAATGTGTCTGGGTCGAGGGATACCAGAGGAGTAGGGTATCCGGTTGGTTTTGTGGTTGCAAGCATAACAGCCTGAATAGAAGAGTTGTAATTGGTGGCCAGCATCAAGATAAGCTCCAGAGATTGTATAAAGCACGGGAAACAAGCTGCCTTGAGGATTTCGGAGTCCCCGACATTGATTGCTAGTTGATCTCCAGCCTGTCGCTGGATGTACATTATTTTCACTAAGGCCTGCATTTCTGGCCATGTTCTGACGCTGGTGTCAGTAATAAGTTTGAATTTGGACTTGATCTTTGAGCCCATAATGACATTGTCTTGCACAAACTTCATGGTCAGGGGCATTTTCTCTAGGGCCTTTTCCATTTTGGACTTTACTGCCGCCTTGGTAGCTGTCGCGGAAGGTAGCTCTGGACTTCCAGGTGGAGAGGATGCAGATGCTTCAGACATACTTGGGAAGTGATCTCCAGAAACCTACGAGACAAGGCGACCGTCAGAATGTATTAATCAAATAAATATTCTGGGGTCCAGAGATCTTACCATCGTGATGCTTGCTTTTTCTAAAAAGTTAGTTTCATTCAAAAATAACCGAAAAGCACATGCATCACATGAACTTAATATTTTTACTAAACATCTGGGTCTGGGGATTTTATTACACTTGGTAAAGACACAAGATGGATGATGGTAGGAGACCTGAAGCCCAGAGAAGTAACCGTTGGTGAGGATGTGTAAAAAGGCAAGTTATCAAGCCCACGTGGGCACCATGTGCATAGGTATTAAATAGGAGTTATGGCGATGAGGGCAGAGCCAACTGTCCGAACGCGCGAAAAGTGAAGGCCACTTGGCTGGAATTGATTGTGTGCATGGGATATAAATGAGGGTCTGACTGGTTTCATGGAAGAGAGAGAAAACCATCTGTTTGAAACCGGTCGAGAGCCAAGTTTCAAACAGGTGGTTTTCTACCCCAAAACGAGTTCATGGGTGAAAAACCAGCAACACAGGCGACTCGACCACCTTGCCAAGCCACCTGGAAGGATATACATGAAAGATAAGGGATATATACATGGGAATAGAGGGATATATACACCAAATATCACAAATGTACACACATCTACATCACAGAACGACGTCCGCAGGAAACCAGGCAAGGCACAGAGGGTAAACAAATATCTACATATTCTACAAATTGACCACTTCTGTGTAGAGGGCGGACAACCCTCTGGTAGAGCCGACCCACCAATGGGCAGAAAAACCAGAAAATAGGAAACAAACAAAATAGAAAGACAACAAACAAACAAACGATGAAGAAGAAACACCAGGCAAACGAAAAGAAAATTGGCGGGAACAGAGATACCAACCTGAGAATGCCGAAAGGTGGAGGAAAGGAAGAAGTTACCACGGGAGCTCTGCAATAGCTATAGTTGTCAAACGGTCACAGCCCACCACCATAAAGCACTCACAATCGCCTGAGAAGGATGGAAGTGTTAAGCGCTAATTATAGCTAACTCTCTGCAAATTGCTGTGTAATCACTCTAAAATTGCTCTGAGTGCTTAAGTGTTTTAATCACGGTAAATGTGAAAATGAAAGATAACTTATATTTATACCCGTGGTAAAAAGGCAATCCACCTCCTTCTGGCAATCTCCAGACAGCAAACCTCTGGACCCCGGGCTCGCAGATTGCCCGCGACGATAACCTTAAGAACATCGTGGTGAAGAATCCCGGAGCCCGGAGTCCGGTTCTTGACAAAGAACAACCTCCGGGACCGGAGTCTTGGAGACGAAAAACCAAACAAACAAAACACAACAATGGGGAAGAAAACCCCAGAGAAAGAAAACAAAGGGAGAAAGACAAGGCAAGAGCCGCAAGCAAAAACAAACAACAGGAGGAAAAAAAGTGGGGACCCAACATTTTGCACACAAAATGTAGGGATAGGGATGTAGGGCATAACACACTGCTGACCACCATTATACTATTGAAAAAGCTTCTAGGGACGGGGGTACTTTCCCTTCTCAGGTTAATCATGTTACTGGTGATTCTAGTGCTACTATCTCAGATGCTGGATTGGATCTGATAGCTGATGCTGTCCTTTCGAGTGTTGTTGATGTTGTTCTTGTCCAGAGTGACGTTGTCTATGTTTCAGCTTTCCTTCCTAGTGCTTCTGGTGCTATTTTTTTTTATGTTCTGGTTTCTCCAGAGGGGGTTTTGGGGACTGTTGTTGTCCCTGTCCCAACTGTGGTTATTGGGGGGGTCATTCCTATTTCTTAGGTCATGGTCTCTTCTGCTAATTATTTGAAGGTGGAGGAAGGTTGGACAATAGTTAAAGGAAAGAAATTTAATTCTCCCATGCCTTCATTTGATATGAGTTTACGGTCTCATAAGGGTGGGCTTAAATGATTATCTTTTTTTTCCCTTTGTCTGGAGATTGTTGGTTTGGTCTTGGTTTCTCTCTTGTAGGATTGTTTGTCTGATCCCTTTGTTGTGTTTGGTGTTGTTTCATAGTTTTTTTGTTGTTCTCTTCCTGTTCTATCTTTTGATAGTTCTCTGTAAAAGGTTTTGGGTCCTTTCAAAACCTATTTTTACTTAATCAGAACATTCACACAATCTCATACTTATTTCTTATACCAATCCTCGAATGACCATAATCTATCACTATTCTATCTTATCTATGAGTTCATAATGGTTATTTATTTTTGGGATGAAAATATATAAATATATTACTACGAATAAGGAGGGTAATTATATTAATGTTTCTTTTAGGTATTAAGGGTAACAACAAGGATGGGGTTCAAGGTTCGGGGTTGGGTTAGGTATAATAGAAAATTTGGAAAAAATAAATAAATGTATATTTAGATATACTTTTACCTTTTGTGAAGCCACAAAGATGAATTAGTTATACTTTTTATGAAGATTACATGCATATTTGTTTAGTCCTAAGTGGTTAAAAGAAAAAAGATGAGTTTACACAATAGATGGGATATAAGTTTGATCTCAAAGGGATATTTAAACCATGTACACTTTTTTCAACAATATTTAAGTTAAATAAGAAACAAATATCTTTGTAAGAGTATACCAAGAGGTTCTTATACATCAATAGAGGAATATACAATGCTTTATGTGGTTTTAGAAGTATTATATTGCACAATTTTAAGGGTTGAAGGAATTCATTGGAATAATATAAGTTTAAAATAGAATAATTTACTCAATTTGGATGCACATGGAAGTTTTCATAAAGAAAGTAACCTTTAGGATTTCATTATTGTATTATTCTTCAATTTGGGTACCTAAATGGAGGGAAAAGGTAGTAACTTTTGAAAATAATAATTAATTACTCTTCAAATTCTGAAGGAGCATAACTGGGTTCATTTTTTATACATTTCTCAAAGGTATCTATAACAAAAGGCATTGTATATGTCATAAAAAGCTTGATTTTCATATTTGGAAGTATTTAATGAATATTTCAAGCATATACAAAGGGATTTCAAAAGACAATAGGAAGAAACCGAAAGAACATATTTTGGTGCCTAATTTTGGTGCCTCACAAAGTTCATACCCTTTATAAAATAAAGTCATTAATAGTGTTAAGAAGCAACAATAAACAACATAAAGGTTGGAGAAAGAACTTGCAAGTTACTCCAAAGATTGAATGAAAAAAGGTGTAAGAAATTAGCTTGCCAAAAAGAGAGGGATAGAGAAAAGAAAAGAATGAATTTGTAGGTGTGTTGGTGATGTTTAAGGCAGCCATGAGAGCTCTAAGATGAATAAAATATTCATGTTTCAAAAGAAGAGTGAATCCATGAAGGTGCAAAGAGATGAGGATTTGAAGACTTATAGGAAGGATGTGCCTAAAAATA
>MU226827.1:169450-205829 GCA_018584345.1 Thuja plicata | reverse complement strand
TAGTTGTTGCAGCTTGGCTATTTGTAGCATTTGTTTTAACATCAAGCTATACAGCTAATCTTGCTTCAAGACTGACTGCACAACAAATTACACCAATTTTAAATGTTTTTGGTGACTATAAACTGGGCTACCGGAGTTCATATGTTGGGAGCCTTCTAACTCATGGTTTAGGAATGGCCAATATAAATCGGGAACCATATTCATCACGAAAGGCGTACAAGGAGGCTCTGTCAAAAGGTGCAAAGAATGGAGGAGTGGATGCCATTTTAGATGAAATCCCATTTGTTCGTGCTTTCCTTTCTAGTGAATGTGGCTATTCAATGGTGGGGAGCACATATCAAAGTGGTGGCTTTGGTTTTGTAAGTTCTTTTTCTACATATCTGTGCTCATTATTGTAGTAATTTTTATTTTTTTTTGGGATTTGTAATTAGTATTCAAGGGTTGACAGTTTGTGATGTTTTTGGTATAGGTTTTTCGTAAAGGATTTCCTTTGGTGCAAGAATTTTCTAAGGGGATTTTAAATCTTTCAGAAAGTGGTCAGTTTGAAGAGCTTAAAGCTAAATATTTCAATGATACGATCAATAAGTGTCCCGATTCATCACAAGATTTGAGAAGGTTAGATGTGGCAAGCTTTTGGGGATTGTATCTCATCACGGGAACAATATCATCTATGGCTCTAATTATTTTCTTTTCACAAGCCGATTACTCAAGGCAAAAGATTAGGGTATGCAAATCTATTAAATGTTTTACAAAGTATATATATCAAGAGCAAGTTTCACCCCAAATTTTATCATTGGAAATGCTACCAGAGAACAACAGTTCTTCAAATACAAAAGAGAGTTCAAGTGAGCATTATGAATTAGATGTAAGTGTTCTGAATGATGCAAATTACCAAACTATGACGACTCAGACATCCTCCTTTGCAAATCAAGTGATAATAGATGAACTCTCATCCACCCAAATCCATGCAGGAGAGAAAGCTACCATGAGTTGCTCTCTAGACATAGCCATTACAAAGTGAAGAAAAAACAGATGAATTGTATTCTTATATAGTAAGATCTCATGTAATTATTTAGCTTATCTTTGTACGGGTCTTGTACAGTTTCATCTAAAATATTGTAAGCAACTAGTGGCTAATAAAGTTCTTTCTCTATGTATTTCAAATCCATCCAAAATTATAGTAATTGTTTGATATTTTTTTTAAATAAATTTCAAAATGAAAAAGTGTGTTGTGTAATTCCATTTTCTTCTTCACTTACACTTTAAATTTTAAATGTTCTACTAAATTAATCTATTGTTTTAAGCTAAAATTTTGCAATATATATTCATTAATTAAAAATTGAATAGAATAAATTAACCTTTAGCAATTAAACCTTAAATAACTAGATAAATAATGATACCATGTTTTTATTTTCCTTTTATAAATCTAACTTAGTATTTACTTCAAATCGAAATAATTTATTTTAATAGATAACATATTATTTGATGAAATAAGAATTTATATCAAATAAAAAGTTATTAAAAAAAATTATATCACAAGAAAAATTGGCTAGAGATACTCACGTCCTAAATTCTAGGGAAGGTGGAGCCTTACACATATCCAAAGACATTAAAAAAGCTAGTAAGTAGCAAGATCTACATAATAAGTAGTGGGAAGTAAGCTACAACCATTTAGTTTCAAAACATTCAATTTTTTTTATCCATCAAGAATAGGCTCCTGACTTGTAGAGACACCACCTAGATTATTATCATTAGTTTACACTTCCTTAAAATCCTAAGAACTAGGCCTAGTAGGATAAATGACTAAGATGAGTTAGGAGAATTCACGAGTTTGACTAACCTAAAGCACATTGATGTGGCGATGAAGAGAATGTGAACACTAGCAACAACACTAGGACCAATGATGTACATTATGAACATAGGCTTTTATTTGAGAAATATGGTAATCATCATGAATATAAGTAATCTAATTTCTACCACATTCATTCCCTCAAATAGGGGAATGACCCATATTGGAAGGAGGAGGTAGCTCAATGGACTTCAACAACTATCCAATGAACACTACTCCAATGTGCCAAGAGAAATTGTAAGTGGGATAGTTCAAATGTGACTTTATTTTCTTGCATTTATATTTTCATTAACAAATTAGATCATACGATAGATTTAGAATATAATAATAAGTGGTTCCCAATAGGACAACTAACAAATATATATAAATAAAATTATCTTTTCAAATGCCAAATATCATTTTTTCTTTTGTAGTATGCTAAATTGTGGTATACTTAGTAGGGATTCTCAATCAATCTATTGGAATTATCATATGTCAAAAAAAAATGTTTAGGTCTAAAGGGATTTAAAATCTTATGAATTTAATGCCAAGTTGTTTAAACTCTAGGAAAAAATGGAAACATATTTTTGAGATTTTCCAAATACCCATAGATAGGGTGGTAAGAATTGGAAGCACCCTAATTAATCAATTTCGAGTGAATAGGAAGACCCTAAAGAATGCATCAATCAAACCTGACAAGATTTAGTTCGATAATAACCTACCAAATAGCCTAAAATCTATGCTTCCAAGTATTAGTTGAAAACTAGGGAGCTAATATGTCATTAAGTTCTTACATCATATAGAAATGGGATGAGAGCCAAGCATAACCTTTATGGGGCTGGTAATTACTAAAAGGTGCATTAGGATATAAATTCTTTAGAAATATTAGATTTCCACAATCCATGATGAATAGTGTGCTTTCTTCTAGATTATGTTGTGTAAGATTTATTTTTACAAAGGTTTTTAATCACACTCCATGACCCATCATTAGGATGAAAAACTTGTTGTAGAAAGAAAATTTGATCCTAGAGTGTGATCCAAAATGTCGATGCAAGTCAATCTTACACAACAAAATCTAGAAGAAGAGCATACTATAGATCAACTCCTATCCTTCCATAATGGTTTGTGAATTCCAACCTTAATTTAGCATGACATTTCCACAAGATTTAAATTAATAATACCGTTGAAGGATTAAAAATATTGATTTGAAAACCTACATTTATTTGATAAAAAATGTTCCTAGTGGCCACCCTTGAAGCAAGATCTAGGAGTGCCTTAATATCTCTATTAAAATATTTTAAAATATGGAAGAAAGGACTAAGAGGCATATCTTAATAAATGGTCACAAGAGATCATAAAAGATACTATTGATTAATAGATTAAATAGTTAAATTTGTTTTCATTCCATATGAGTCGGGGCTTGATAGCTTCTAAGTATTTCCAAATAATTTTGAGGGAAAAATACCCCTTGTATTTGAAAAGGATCCTGCATTATCATAGTAGAGTGAAGACTAATATTTCTCTATGATTTATACCTGTTTGGAACTATTATATAAATGTGGTAAAGAAGCAAGAGTTTCCATGTGTCATCTCTCTTTAAGGTTTTTCATTATCCATTTAGCAAATGGCATAATATGTTGATACCATATATGACAAAGATCGATCCCTGGAAATCATGTGGGGTCAATATAGTTCTAAGCAAATTTACAAAATCCTTGACCTTGATCCAAAGAGGCCCATAAGAAGTCTCTAAGAATTTCTTCTATATTTGACTAAGAAGCTTTGAAGAGGGACCCAACATGAGAAACATACACATGGTTGGTTGTTATAGTTTTAGATCAAACCTAAATTTTAATTGTAAGAGATACGAGATTGTTAATCATATAGGTCTTTCGTTCTTCACCCAATTCACAATAAATTGCAATAGAGTAATAGAATAAGTTGAAAGGAAGAAAATATATATAATAAACCTTTTAAACTAATATATGAGATGAAGCATGTGAAAAATTTAAACCAACCATATAGTCAAAAGGAAATAAATATAAAATAAGTGTAAGTAAAAAATAGGAAAGGTAGGATAACTTTTATAGGAAAACTAGGAACCTTTCGCCTATCTTTCAATCAATACATTAGGATGGGAAAACAACCCATGAGGCTTAAGAGGACTCAAAAGATAAACAAGTGTAAAGGGAGGATTTCCCTTCACTATATGGATTATGGAATGTTAAATGAAATGGGAAAAAGTGCAAGATCTAGGGGGAGAGAGAGAGAGAGAGAGAGAGAGAGAGAGAGAGAGAGTTATCATATTGATATGAAAATTATGAGACTAGATATGAGAAGCTAACATAGAGCTGACCTACACCTAAAATTTGAGTCCAAATTGTGTGTCAGGGGTGACTTGGACAATAGGGGTGATTTGACTTGCCCTTGCTTGTGGGAGTTGCCCTTGATGTGCCAGAAAGCAATTAGGAAACCCAAGATCTAAAGTAGATTGTTATGCCTTCTTTAATATGGATTTAAAACTCCACCGCTTGTCACCTATACAACATAATCAAGAAGAATTTTAGTATAAAGGGGTTTAGCTAATTCAAACCCCTATTTAGGAATTAACCTTGAAATTGAATTAAAATATCATGAAAGGAAAGGAAGCATGTTTTTAGTAGCAGAGGCTTGACGAAATTCTCATACCTTGATGATGCAAATGCTTCTTGAAACAAGATCACAAGTGTTGTTGCAATAGCATGACTTCACAAAGACCCAAAGGGGAATCATAAAAGACATGCTTGCATAATGATTACTAGGCTTGCCACCAGGAAGAGATGAATGCTTCAATTCTTGAAGATGCTTGACAACTCATTGAGTGCTTGATCATTTGAACATGGATTTATTATGTCAATGGATGGATCCAAAATGAGAGAGGTAGCCTTCTATTTATACCTCTCCTAACCATTTTGAGGCTCAAAAGTCAAAGAAGGTTGACTAAGGATTCAAAATCCTTCTCAAAATCAACACACTGAGCTCTGATTTAAATTTGGGCCCAAGTTAGCATGTAAGGGGCGCCTTTCGATGTATGAGGTTATTTTTTTACAAATCGTATGTCCCAGGTAGCCATTTATAAGGAAAAATGCTCAAATTTAGTTAGTGGTCAATTTTGATATGAGGATTTTGAAAATATCTACCAAATTGGTGTGTGATAAATGAAAATGTATGAAATAGGTCACCCATGGTAATAGGGCCTAAGTGCACAAGAGATTATGTTTGAATGAAATAATTAAATAGGGCATACCTATAATTAAGGGCCTACATTACTTAAATGGATAAAAAGGACTTAAATACATAACAAAATCCTTGTAATGCATAGAAGAATGAATACACACTAAAATGTGCACTACAAAAGTTTCAATTGGATACACTTAAGAAGTGCATACAAATTACGATGCTACATCTTGAAGTATATCATAACATAGTGGTTTACATGGATAAAACACTTTTACAAGAGAAACACCAAACTCCAAAAAAAATTAATGTATTTCCTAGTAATCAATGGTTTTGAAACACTTGTAGAGCTCAAGAATTTATAAGAGTATAACAAGAAAAATATCTAGAGTAATCATGTGGAATTAGAAAATAGGAGATGTAATCCATGATAAAATTGTTAGAATAACTGACAAGGGGGGTGAATCAGTGACCTTAAAAATTAATTTCAATAATCCAACCAAAAATCATACCACAAATATAATACCCTCTAGTTATCTTTCAGTCCATCAAGATGTATGCCTTAAATAAATTTATCAAATATAAACTACTCGGTAAGATATACTATTTATCTTTTTCTAGCCTTTACAGAGTAGCAGCAATTAAACTTAGTGCTTACCGACCAATCCAGTTTTAGTAATGTGTAAAGAAGACTATCAATGGAATGAAAGAAATACACATTTGACTCATGGATTTTAACGTGGAAACCTTGTTAAGGGAAAAACCACTTGGGACCGGTAACCCAAAATTTTCAATCTTCTGAAATGATCTTGGTGAAGAACCAACACTGTTAAAGGTTACAAACACACTGTTAAGTGTGACCTTGTTAGAGGATTCAAAACTAACAGTTTGTATTTTTACCTATCACTCACTATTTTGTCAACAAGAAAACCTTTAGATACTCTTGAGTATCTCAATACAATAAGGATGGTTAAATCCCACTCGGTTAAGAGATTTTCTGAATCAATGGTTAAAATGATACAGTAAATGATATGTTCAACATACAACTTTATCTTGCAGATTTTTAGATCTATTGTTAGTCCAATAATACCTCTTTGATCAATATGCTCTTTAGTTCCTTTGCTATCTTATTTGTTCTACTCCGTGAATGTTGTGTTCTCTGTTGCTCGGTGTCTGCAGAATTTCTTAGCTCTGTTCTTCAGCCAGTATGATCTTCTATCTTCACCAGAATTATATTCAGCATTCCTCTTTTCATAATGAATTACTTATCTCTTTATATAGACATGATTTAGTTTTTCAATCTCCTTGTTTTCCTCGTAGATCACTTTTTTATCCGTAAAAATTGCCAAATTCTTGTTTTAATCTGTAAAGTTCTCCTTCAGTTTTATTCCACAAATCTCTCCTTGTTTTCTATGAATAAAATGTGCTTTAAATTTCCTACTTGCTTTAGTTCAACTGATCGTTAAGAATAAAGAAATCAACCAGTCAATCTAAATATAGCTCATGCCAGCTAAGTGTTTTTGTTGTTCTTTATCTTTAGTTCTAATCGGTGATCAAATTCAATTAGCTCGGTCATTGACTTCAGTTATGCTCAGTAACAACTTCGGTTAGCTCGGTGACCACTCCAGTTATGCTCGGTAAATAGCTCTTGCTTGGTTACCACTTTCTCGGTTACCGCGGTGCTTGGTATACACTATGAACTTCTTGGTGTTCTCTATATGTCAGTGTATACTATTTGTCAGTGTTTACTATCACTCAGTGTATACTGAACTTTTATCTTTTACCGACCACATAAACTTGTCTCTTTAGCTCTTGAAGTCTATGACAATATGTGTATGACCAATCAGATTATATCAAGTTGACATTAATGAAAATACAATACATTAACTGATTCAGTGTCTTGCATTCACTTTTGCAGCTCGGTGATCATCAACTTATCATCTTCAAACATTTAATCAGTTATAGTTCATCAATCTCTCCCTTTGGAATTGATGGCAACACAATATGAAATATGTCATATCATACCAAAATTATTTTTCTATAACCAATTCAAATATCTGAATCTCGGTAAGCTCTTCTAGCTTAGATTTGATTCTTACTGAGTGCTTTCCCTTTCTTGATTCCCTTCAATGGATAGGTTTAGCAATTCCTTATTTTGAATCTGTCTCTTTGTTGTAGAACTTCTTCTCCCTTTTCTGGATATATATGTAGTGTTAACTCTCTTCAATTCTCTCACTTTTATGGATGGTTACTTCATTGAATCTTTCTCTTCATTATCATTGGATTGGATCTTTCTCTCTCTTTGTAGAAACTTCTTTCTCTTATTTTTTCTCTCCCTTTGACTGATGTTCTTCTCCCTGGTGGATATTTCATTTCTCTCCCTAATGGATATTGATGGATATTTCATTGAATTCATCTCTCCCTTTGACAACAATGCCAAACAATATATCATTGAATCTCCTCTCCATCAGCACTACAGCTCTGTAGTAGCTAACAATATCTTTGTTGTGTGGTTCAGATAAGTACCTTCTTGTACTGATATGTCATTGCATTTCATATCTTAGCTTGCATCAACATGAATAATCTTTTGATAATGTGTAGGTTGATGCAACCTCCAAGTCAGCTTAGTGACCAGTAGACAAGGGACAAACCCCTAGTCTATTCCTTAGGTACTCAAATGTATCCTTTGGAAATGGTTTTGTGAATATGTCTGCTAGTTTTTCTTTGGATTGTACATATTCTAGTATCACCTCTTTCTCCTACATGCTCCCTCAAGTAATGATACTTAATAGCTATGTGCTTTGTGTTAGCATGCATCACAGGGTTCTTTGAGATGTTTATAGCACTAGTATTATCACAATAGATAATTACTGGGTCAAGAATTTCTTCATTCATACCTTTCAGCAATTGCTTGATCCATGCGATGTTAGAGAAATTTGCAGTAGCAACTACATATTCAGCTTTTATTGTTGATTGAGATATGCATCCTTTCTTTTTACTTATCCATGTGACAAGTCTGTCACCCATAAAGAATGCTCCTCCCATTGCACTCTTTCTATCATCTATGTTTCCAACCCAATCAACATCGGTATAAACTTGTAGCTCAAATTTTATTTCTTTACTATACCACAAACCATAGTCTTTGGTATTCTTCAGATATCTCAAAATTCTTTTAACAAAAATCATGTGTGATTCCTTGGGATTAGCAGAGAATCTTGCAACTATACCAACTGCATGTGATATATCAGGTCTAGTGTGTAAAACATACATTAGTTTTTCCAATCATAGATCTGTATAAGGTCTGATTTACCTCGATTGTCTCGTCTTCCTTTGTCAATTTGCATCTGGTTGCCATAGGTGTTCCAACTGGTTTGGAGTCCTCCATCTTGAATATCTTCAGAATTTCTTTGATGTATTTGGATTGTGTGATGTAAATGCCTTCATCCTATTGTAGAATCTTTAGACCAAGAAAAAAATTGATCTCTCCAAATATTGACATCTCAAATTCTTTTCTCATTTCATCAGCAAATGACTTGCATAACATATCATTACCTCCAAATATGATATCATCAAAAAACATCTCAGCAATCAAAATCTTATCATCAGTATCTCCTTTCAAATACAGATTATTGTTATCACTTGTTCTAACAAATCTAATACTAATGAGATAAGAGTGAATTCTTTCATACCATGCTCTCGGTGCTTGTTTTAATCCATACAAGTCACAAACCATGTTCCTCTTCTTAGGATCAGCAAACCCTTCAAGTTATTCCATGTATACCTCCTCTTCTAGTATTCCATTCAGAAATGCATATTTAACATCCATTTGGTATACTTTGAATCTTTTGAAAGCAGCATAAGAAAGTAGAATTCTTACTCCTTCTAGTCTAGAAATGGGTGAAAAGGTTTCTCCATAGTCAATACCTTCTTTTTGTGCATACCAGACTTGCTTTGTTCATTGTGACTTCTCCATTCTCATTCAATTTGTTTCTGCATATAAATTTGGTGCTAATGAAATTTTTGTCACTCTGTATAGGTACTAATGTCCATGTTTTTTTCTTCTCAATCTGCTCAATCTCTTTATTCATTGCACGAACCCACTCTTTATTCTCAAGTGTAGCATTAGCAGATTTAGGCTCAAAATCACAAATCAAACATCTAGTGTTAAGTGACTTACTTTTTGTTCTCATTCTATCTCTTTTGTCTCCAATGATCTGGTCCTGTGGATGGTTTCTTCTGACATATTTAGCAAGTATAGGTTCGAATCTTTGTTCTTCATTTTGATCCCCATTTTGATCTTCACTTTGGTTTTCATTATCAAATGGTTCAACATTGTGAGCATTTTCTTGATTTTCGGTGTGTGCAGCTTGTTGCTCAGTTACATTGTTGTGTCACTCGGTAGTGTTACACTATTTCTTGGGAAAAGTGTTAGGTTCTTCAATGTAGACAAATTTGTTGTAATCTTCTGGTTCCTTTCTTATTTCCTTGTCATTTTTCTCAGCAAATTCATCCACTTTAACATTTGCACTTTTAACGATTTTGTTAGAAGATTTGTTAAGACATTTATAAGCTTTGTTTTTGGTAGAATATCCTAGAAATAATCCTTCATCACTTTTAGAGTCAAGTTTCCCATTTCTATCATCTTTCAATATATAACATTGACTTCCAAAAATTTTAAAGTAACTCACATTTGGTGTGTATCTGTACCATAGCTCATAAGGTGTCTTATTGGTGTCTTTCTTCAATTGAACTCGATTTAGTGTATAGATAGCAGTACTTACAGCTTCTCTCCAGAATGTTTGTCTGATACCTTTTTCAATCATTAGTGTTTTGGCACAATCAACAATTGATCTATTTCTTCTTTTAGCAATCCCATTTTGATGTGGTGTTCTCGGTGCAGAAACCTTTATTTTAATTCCATGCTCATTAGAAAAGTTAGTGAATTCATCAGAAATAAAATCTCCTCCTCTACCTAATCTTAAACATTTTAGTTCTTTTCCACTTTGTTTTTCAACTTTAGCTTTATACAATTTGAACATCTTAAATGCTTCATATTTCTCTTTTAAGAACATGACAATCATCATCCTAAAATAGTCATCAATAAATAGAATGAAGTATCTATTACCATAATATCTTTTTGTTCTCATTGGTCCACATAAGTCAGTATGGAATAACTCTAGAATAGCATTAGATGTGTAGGTTTTGCCTTTGAAACTAGACTTTTTCATTTTTCCTTTTTGGCAATTCTTGCACATAACATGGTCGGGCTTTGACATACTCGGTAAGCATCTTACCTTTCTTTTCTTGCTTATCCTAACCATGTTGTCAAAATTAACATGACATAATATTTTATGCCACAACCAAATGTCTTCATTTATAGACAATAAACAAGTGGTCTCAGTATTATCAAGATAGAATAGATTACCTTTTGTTTGTTCACTAGTATTGATCAACTTCCATGTTACATTATAGATCTTTGCCTTTTTGTTCTCAAATGCAACTCAATGTCCTATGTTATTTAGCTGTGAAACACTCAACAAATTATAGTTAAGTCCTTTTACCCAATATGAATTTTCACATCTGATTAGTTTATTCAACATGATGGTACCTTTTCCTTCAACTGGGAAAGGTGAATCATTACCCATCCTAACTGATCCACCATTATAATATTGAAAAGTTTCAAAATTTTATTTATCTCCAGTCATGTGATGAGTACAATCACTATCAATAATCCAGACATCATTTTTTCTAACTTTAGGTTGAGTGCAGTTTCAACATACCTTTCTTCTTCGTCTGAATCATCCTTCATAGCAACAAATACTACCTCAACATCTTCATCAGAATTGGTGTCAGTATTTTCAGCTTTGTTCTCAACTAGGTAACAAGCCTTCTTGCCTTTGTCCTTGTAGTCTCAGTTATCTCTTCTGTTAGAATGTCAGTTGCTTCTGTAGTCTCGGTCATCACTTTTGTCAAACTTCTTTTCATAAGATTCATCATTGTATCTTTCATCCTTTCTCTTGTTAGGGCATCTAGTAGAAAAATGTCCAATTTATTTTCAATTAAAATAGACCAATGGTAATTTACCTTTATATCTTCCTTTACCTCTATGTAATCTCCTAGCCATTAGTGCTTCAAGTTCATCAAGTTCTTGTTCATCACTATCACTGTCACTATCATTTCTCATAGTGTGTTTGTTACTAGATTTGCTTACTTCTGGAGAAGATTTGAATGCAGACTCAATGGTTGGTAAGACACTATTGTCATAGTTGTTCATCTCAAATGAAATAAGTCTACCAATCAAACTATCAAGAGTAACATTCTTACTAGCTACTTCTCTCATTTCTTGAATTGCAGATACACTAATAGCATAAATGGGTAGTAAGGTTCTTAGAATTTTACTTACAACTATTTCTTCCTCAAGTACTCCACTTACTCCACGGATAACATTAACAACTTCTTTGATTCTGTCACTGTACTGAGTGATTTTATCTCCTTCTTTCATTTTTAGGTCATCAAACTTTCCTCTTAGGCTTTCAGCCTTAGCTCTTAGAATATTTACATCTCCTCCATGTACTAGCTTGATTTTGTCCCACATTTGCTTTGCAGTGGTGCATGATTTCACATCTTCAAATTCAGCATTAGATAGTGAACAAGCAAGTTCTATCATCATAGAATTGTGTTCATGTTTCTCTCTTAATTGATCAATAGTCAGAGGTCCAGTAGGTGCAGCATATTCAATATCCAAGTATTGTGTAACATCATTTCTAATACCTGATAGATGAAGTCTTATTCTTCTTTTCCATGATACAAAGTTGTCTTTGTTCAACTTATGAACATCCCTTTTACTCATCTTGTGATCTTTAGCTTAAGTCTTTAAACTCTCTTCCAAGAACCAAAGCTCTGATACCAATTGTTAGAATAACTAAGAGGGGGGTGAATCAGTGGCCTTAAAAATTAAATATAATATCCTCTAATTATCTTTCAGTCCATCAAGATGTATGCCTTAAATAACTTTAGCAAATATAAACTGCTCGATAGGATATACTATTTATCTTTTTCTAGCCTTTACCAAGTAGCCGCAATTAAACTTAGTGTTTACCGACCTATCTAGTTTTAGTAATTTGTAAAGCAAGCTATCAATGCAATGAAAGAAATACACATTTGACACATGAATTTTAACGTTGAAACCCTGTTAAGGGAAAAACCACTTGGGATCGGTAACCCAAAATTTTCACTCTTTTGAAGTGAGCTCGGTGAAGAGCCAACCCTGTTAAAGGTTACAAACACATTGTTAAGTGTGACCTTGTTACAAGATTTAAAACTAACAGTTTGTCTT
The DNA here is from genome assembly GCA_018584345.1 of Thuja plicata. Classification (NCBI taxonomy): domain Eukaryota; kingdom Viridiplantae; phylum Streptophyta; class Pinopsida; order Cupressales; family Cupressaceae; genus Thuja; species Thuja plicata. The sequence continues at coordinate 193,449 of MU226827.1, read as the reverse complement.
TTGACCTAGCACTCACTATGTTGTCAACAAGAAAACCTTTTGATACTCTTGAGTATCTCAATACAATAAGGATGGTTAAATCTCACTCAGTTAAGAGATTTTTTGAATCAATCGTTATACTGATACAATAAATGATCTGTTCAAAATACAACTTTATCTTTCAGATTTTCAGATCTATTGTTAGTCTAATAAAACCTCTCTGATCAATATACTCTTCAGTTCTTTTTCTCTCTTCTTTGTTCTACTCGGTGAATACTGTGTGTTCTGTTGCTCGGTGTCTGCAGAATTTCTTGGCTTTGTTCTTTAGCCAGTATGATCAAATCTGCATGAAGACTTCTATCTTCACCAGAATTATATTCAGCATTCCTCTTTTCATAATGAATTACTTGTCTCTTTATATAGACATGGTTTAGCCGTTTAATCTCCTTGTTTTCATCGTAGATCGCTTCTTGATCTGTAAAACTCGACATTCTTGCTTTAATCCATAAAGCTCTCCTTCAATTTTATTCCACAAATCTCTCATTGTTATCTGTGAATAAAACGTGCTTTAATTCTCTTGTTTGCTTTAGTTCAACTGATCATTAAGAATAAAGAAATCAGCAGTCAATCTAATTATAGCTCATGCCAGCTAAGTGTTTTTGTCATTCTTTATCTTCAGTTCTGATCGGTGATCAAATTCAGTTAGCTCGGTCATTGACTTCATTTATGTTCGGTAACAACTTCAGTTAGCTTGGTGACCACTCCAGTTATGCTTGATAAATAGCTCTTTCTCGGTAACCACTTTCTCGGTTACTGCGGTGCTCGGTATACACTGTGAACTACTCAGCATTCTCTATCCATCAGTGTGCACTGTTCGTCAATGTTTACTGTCACTCGGTGTATACTGAACTTTTATCTTTTACCGACCACATAAACTTTGTCTCTTTAGCTCTTGAAGTCTATGACAATATGTGTATGACCAATCAGATTATATCAAGTTGACATCAATGACAATACAATATATTAACTGGTTTAATGTCTTGCATTCACTTTTGTAGCTCGGTGATCAACAACTTATCATCTTCAAACATTTAATCAGTTATAATTCATCAAAAATATCAACAAGTAATTAGAAAATAATGAGATAATTAGGAGACGTAATGCATTAAAATATCAAGTAGTAATTGGAAAATAATGAGATAAAACCACTCAAAATGTGTTGCCCAAATTTTATTATTTAGGAAATTCGACCATCACCAGAATCTCAATCCCATAGAATAAAAAAGCTAACATATTCCTTCCACATGAAATAATTTTATTGTATCCCATACAATAAAAAAGTTAACATATTCCTTCCACATGCAATAATTTTATTGTATTCCACTCATCAACATGAGTGCTCTATTATGGGTTCATTTCTATTCAAAGACACCTTATAACATGTCATAAAAAAATTTAAGTTGATCAATAATAGTAGTTCTCCCTCTAAGACTTCTTTTATGCGATAAACATAGTCACATTGTTAGAGTTGATAGATAGCTCTAATAAGGTGTTTGAGTCACTCAAGGATTCAATCTCTCAAGATCACCTACAAAATCAAACTATCTTTCCACAAGAGAAAAACAATGTAGTATTAATTTTCCAATAATGGATGCAAAACGATATTGAATCAAATGTAACCAATCAATGTGCACATGCATTCTAAAATATACATATAAGACCTTTTTTATACATGAAAGGTTGTAAGCTAGGAAAAACTACGATGATAACAAGTGCATTAATCCTATGTCATATGACAGTTAAAGGGTGTGTTGGAATTGGTTTTTCATTGATGTAAACAGAGATACAAGATGTCGCTGTCAACAAAGATATTGAAAAGTCATGAATTTTTTTGTGTATTAGTAGTATTCTCATTTTTGTGTGGTAAGTTGATGTTCTGTTATCAGAGCTTCATTATTTACTTGAACAAATGCATTAATACTAAGACTGCCATAGATGTTAAAGTGCAAAGGAGCAGTGGAGGAAAATTGAGTTATCGTTTTGTGAGGAGTTCAATTGACTTAATATATTATTTGAAATAAGGTTTTGGATCCTTTTTATCATGGCAACAGGAGCAGAGCAATGTGCGACAAGAACTTTATTTATATGTGATAGAAACTTTAACGATCACAATAACTAGCATAGTTTCAAATGTTAATAACACTAATCATTAGAGTGATCTTTATAGTTGTCTAAGGTCAACATTTAATATTTAATGTATATGGGTATGAAGTTCATTTTCAAAAACAAATGACTAGTTCTCATAACAATAATTTGACGGATAGTTATAAGGTAACAGATTCTGCAAACTGCTCGAGGGTTTTATAATGAAAATGTCTACTCAATGAAATATTGATGACTGGGTGAAAATTAAATGACAAAGATTTAAGTTCTCTACTCATAAAGAATATGTGATTTGAGCATTGAAAATAACAGTGAACCAATAATGTCAAGTTGTTATGATTGAAGAAAAACCCTTGCTGGATGGCTTAGTCTTGTTGTAGTTATGTTTTGAAAAGAATAGAGTCTTCTTGTTTGCAGGCATAGAATGAAGATTGAGGGAATCTATTAATAATATGTTTATTACCATATTCAAACAAGGTAACAATGTGTTATATTCATATATTTATTGTTGCAGAGATACAAAGTAGTGTAATCGGTGATTTGTATTTAGACAAAGTAACCCTTTGTATATATTTGTTTTTCATTCAAAAGTTTGATGTAAACTTCCTTGTTGTCAGTGAGATATATTTTGTTTATCAGTGAGGTGTTTTCAAGTGAGGCTAAATTGTAATTAGTGAGATTTGGCTAGTGAGGCTTAATAAAACTCTTTTTCATAGTAGTTTTTCACTCTTCAAGGGTTTTCCCCTCAAACACGTGTTATGTGACTTGCATACATGACTTGTGTTCTGTGAAGTGGATATATGTCTCGATGTTATTATTTTGAGTTTTATGGTCTACTATAATATATTTTGGTGTTGATGTATTCGAGCATACATTTGTTAATGAAGTGATTTTATAGACTACTGATTCACCCTCGCCCCTCTCAGTGATTCGAGTATTCCAACAGGGTGAAAAGTAGAGACTTCTAGAAAGATTTATGACTCAATAAGTAAATTTAACATGTGAACAAATGTGAATATGCCCTAAATAATAACTAATTCAATGATATTCCCTATTCACGCTAGAAAGAGGGAAACTAGAAACAAAAAAACTTTTCTTCACACCAACACCCTCCTTTAGTGTAACTGAGAGGTAATAATGAATAAATGCAATAATACAAACATGCAAGGATATGTATTGGCTACTAGGCCACTTTAGGCACCCATGTACAAATGCAATCTCTCACAAATAGAGGAAAGGATAAAACCTAATCCATGACAAGACTCCTCTCCTTGGAAAAAAACAAAAAAACAAATAGAAAGAAAGAAAAAAGGAGGACTCAATATGACCCCCCAAGCACAACTTTTATCATCAATATAAAATTAATGATCCCCTCATAAGAGGGAAACGGGTTAATGTTCCAAATAAAATAGTTTTTTTTTTTTTTTAAAAAAATTTGAACTAATAATTCATCAATACATAAATAAATATGAGACAAAATATATAGTTCAACCACCCATGACTCTATTTTTAAAAACATTTTAAGACACCCACAAGGCTTTAGCAATTATTTCTTGAAAATACATCATAAAGAACAACTAATCAACACCAAACTTGCACAAATTTGAGACAATAACTCCAACTATTTTATTATTAAAAAATGATTTATTTCTATAGTGAAATTGACTATTATAACACCTTATAACAAAAAAAATAGATATGGAACAAACAATGCTTATTTCACACCTTGCTGGCAACAAACACTATGAAAAAATTCGCTAATATTCACCCCTAAAAAATATAATATTTTAAACCTTAAGAAATAATCGAGAATATCAACAAATATATCAATGTCAATAGCACCTATAACCAAAAAAAATCTGAAACTATCACTCCAACAAACCCCCAAAATTGCATTGTTGAATACGTACACTAGCAACTAGAACCTTTTTAACACTTTACAACTTGTACAATGAAGATAAATTCATAAAACATAAAAAAAAATAAAAAATCATGAAAAAATGTGCTTCAATAGCACACACACTAACCCAAAGTAATCAATTTATCATATTGAAGGACTAAACAATTTTGCAAATTTCTTGAGGCTCCAATGCAATCCTTGTGTGAGAATACCCTTAAGAACCAAAGTATTTTCATCCACCAAATGCAATCGCCAATGGGTTATTGTCTACAAAATAAACTCAAACACAAAGTGTTATATAATTAGAACCTTAAGTAGAAAGGGTTATTGCTCTTAATAGTCAAAAGCTATGGAGAATAGTCTTGACCACCACCCAAATTGATAAAGAATTAAATTATGAGTCAATTGATCACTACAATAACCTCATCTTTCTTAGGAATAGGTTTCTATCATTCTCCCTCGTGTTTATTTCATATTTTGGATGTTTCACTTTATAAATAAAAAATTTCATGCATTTGCAACTATGTTGACATTACATGTTTTACACCTCACAAACTCAACATTTGAAACATTAAACTTAAAAACATAAACTTTATTCTCTTTTGAACCATAATACCATGTGCCAGTTGAATCATTTTTCTTTGTTTCATCTATGTCTCATATTTTATTCTCTTTTTACCACATGAGATATATAGTTCTCATTTCAAACATCCTCCTCGTCATTGTCATCATCTTGTATGTTTTCAAGACAACCAGAAAGAAGTGAGATATTGTATTTCTATTGATTAATTTTCTTTCTTTATTTATTTATCATTGTTTACCTTTTCACCCCACATCATACATCTTGTTGTGTCTTGAATGGTGTAGGTTGGAACATGGTCGTATATTTTCATGTGTTGTGTGTGTTTTTTTATCCCAAAATAGTACCCATCATGGTTTTCAAATGTATTGAGATGTGTTGGCACATTATTTATGTTTGGATGTGCTTGTACTTATTAGTTATTTTATGTATTTGACACATCATCACCCTAGTATTCATATCTTTTTACATAACTATTAGTTAACAGATCTTTCCTTTGGTAAATTCTTTACAAAATAACTCTATCACCCTCTTGAAAGACAAACAATTACTAATAGTTGGGTAAGTGTATTCAAACCACTTCCCTCTTAATTTTATATCAGGTACAGCTCCCTAGGATTGATTTTAAGTAACCTTTTAACACTAATTTATGACTTTATCTTTTAACCAGAAAGCTTATAAAGGATGCTTCATCATTCTTAGATGATAAGCACAAAAGTATCGCTTTAGAAAAAGACAGATAAATGCGCAAAGAAGAGAGAAAAAGCACAGTTTTTCTATCAATGCCAACTGCATAAAATTAAAAGAACAACAACTATAAAATAATAGATTATAGAACGAATCAAGCTATTAATAATTTTCCAAATACATCACAACATGAAACAAAATGTCGACACAGAACACTCATCCATTCGTTTCAAATAACACAGATTTGAAAACTTAATCGTAATGTGTTTCCCAAAATTGTGATACAGGCAACAATGTAAATATGCTTTTACAATAGTAAAACCAGATTTATTCCAATGTCTATCAAAATGTCTATACTACCACACCAAAAATTAAAATTCTCTATTTTTTGGTAAGTAAATCCAACCCTTTCATAGTTTCTAGCAGCACTATCTATAGTTTCAATACACCAAGAGGTCTCCCTGAAAACTCGACCTCTCAGACAAACAGTTACAAAAATGGAACCAAAGTAAAAATTCTCCTTAAGAGTTTGCATGTAATTTAAAGAAAACTAAACATCTATATCGGGCTCCTTTTCAGCAGCACATTCCTCGCTTCTAGTAGGGATTCCTCCTTCTCCCGCGGTAGTCTGGGTAGGTTTCCATTCCTTGTGTGCTTGCACGAGATCTTTAGCAATCTGCAAATGCGGGATCTTTAAATTCAGGATCCTGGCCATCAAAGCCTCTTTTCTCCCTTTCAATTTCTTGACCCTTTCCACTATGCCAGGTAGCTGATCAGTGCACAAGTAAAGCATAGACTCAATTCTGGCCATCTGCGTCAGGACTATAGCTTTCAGATTAGCCTTTTCTTTGATTGCTCTCATGGTTATCTCAAAGGCTTCCAGAGCTCCATTTAGTTCCTGATCCCCATAGCTTTTTGAATAAGCATAGGTGAAATTTATAATCTTCATCTCATTTAGCGTGGCTTTTTTAATCTGCTTAGCTTCAACTTTGCAGTCTTTGGTTTCAGTTATTGTATTCCTGATTGTGGAGATACGCCAGCTTATATTCTTCCTTAATACAAAGAAAGTTCATTCCTCAGAAGACTTCAAGGACTTTTCAACACATAATTTGGTGTACCCATACCTCTCTATATCTAGGAACTTGATCATGGTGGAAACCCACTTTTCTTCTTCTCTATCCCACAACTGTCATTGTGTTTGCAACTCCCCTATTAGGGCTTCAGTATCACGAAGAACTACTTGGGAATCTTTAACATATTTGAGGCCACCTTTAATTACCTCCTCTTGTAGGAAAGTGATGAATTTTGTATGATTTGATCCACTTTTTGGTATTCATTTATGGCAACACATTTGGCATACTGATCGATTCATCTAAAGTTAAGTTTTGGTGACCCTGAAATCGGCTAAGTACAGAAGCAAAAATATAGAGGTATTTTGGGTATCGAAGATCGAGATCAATGAGTTAAGGAAAGAGAGCTTAGAAGAAGATAGTATGGGGTATGTGTGACCTCCACCTAAGATCAATTTTTTTTTGGTGATCTTTACAGTGAGTTATAGAGATTTGAAGACAGATAGACATCAGCAAAACAGTGATACAGAGCAGCTAGACAAAAGCGATGATTCAGAGAGTATGACGTGGACTCCTGGAAATCAGAGTTGGATTATGATTTTTTATAACTTATATTTTGATTATGCAAGAGCGCTGACTATGCATTTGATATTTACTTTATTTAATGTATTGTGTATTGAGAGTCGACTATGTAATAATTGTATTTGAGAGCCGACTTGGTAAAGAACAAAGATATATATGGATGATCTTTTGTTGAGAAAAATTATATATGTAAGTGTGTGTGTGAACAGAGTTTTGGATGTGACATGTGAAGGGAAGAGTAGAAGATGACAGAGATAATTGAAGAACTATGATTGGAACTATCTAAGCATTAGTGATTCTTGTTTTCTTCATTACTGAGAACATTTTGTAAAAGAACTATATTGTAAGAGTTGTATGCTCAGTTGGCCCCTAACAGGGTGTTGTATACCTTTAACAAGGTTGTTATTCCTCTAACAAGGAAATGTACTATGTAATATTCAGCTCCTAACAGGGCTAGCTCTCCTAACAGGGACACTATACTTTAGTACATGCTTTTGGATACCATCCCCACTGGGTTTTTCCCTTGGATAGGGTTTCCTCGACAACAAATAATGGTGTTATAAGTATTTTGTTATTTTCTTATGTTCTTTTCATTTCTGCAAACTTGTGGATTATTTATAATTGGTTGAAAATTTTTAATAAGTGTTTAATACTGATTTACCCCCCCCNCTTCCCCCCCCCCCCCCCCCCTCCTAGTATTACCAAATCCTAACAATTGGTATCAGACCTTTTGGCCCTTGGAGAGAAATTTTAACATCTTAAGGGAGATTAGAATGGATTTAGATAGTTTCCAAGAGAACTTTGATGCTGCACTTGAAGACCTTGACAAAGCAAAAGAAGAGAATGGAGAATTAAGATTCGACATGCAAAGAACTGAGAAATTTATAAAAAAAACTTAGAAACCAGCTTGACCTTTCCATAAGTTAGGGACAGGATCTTGTGGTTCAGATAAAAGAAGATTGAGACAAAGACAATTCAGATCAGATGAAGCAACTTGAAGAAGAAAATGAAACCTTAAAGCTTGAAAATGAAGTCACGACTAAAGAGATTCAATTACAAAAGGGTGCTAAGAAGAATATTGAAGATGCTTTGAATAGTACAAATATTTTGATGGAACAAATGAAGAATGATGCTGACAACAACAAGAACAAGTATCTAGATCTGAAGAAATACAATCTAATCATAAAAGGTGAACTTGTTGAGGCAAAGAAAAACATTGAGAAACTTCACACTAGCAGTGACTTGATCGATGACCAAAGAGACAGACAAAAGCCTAAAGGTGATATGACTGGTGTTAGATTCAATGAAGCTAAATGTTTGAAGAAACAAGAAGAGAAATCTGATGCGAAGATTGATGCTGAAAAAACTACTATTGAAGAACCTAGAGAGCATATCAGACCCTTCAATGGTAGATGCTTTGTGTGTAACAAGTTTGGACACATGAAAAGAGATTGCAAACTTAATGCCCCTTTTAAGACCTTTTCTGGTTATTTTTTTAATTGTAATGGATATGGGCACAAGAAAGAAGAATGCAGGAAACCTAATCAATCTGGATATAGACAAGACAATAGAAGAGAACCTATAGTGAAAACTACATGCTACAAATGTAATAATCTTGGACACATTGCGAAGTATTGTAAGATACAAGTAAATCAGGAAAGAAGACCTCCTATATGTTACAAATGCAATAATACAGGTCATATAGAAAAGTTTTGCAGGTATAATGGAGTAAACAATAGAAGAGTACCACCTCCTATGAAAACACAGAAGAATGGAAAGGATATTGGTAAGAGTGTTGCAGATTTAAAGAATGATTTTGATAGTTGTTTTAAGAAAGTAAAGGATAACAACAGTTGTAAGATATGGAAGATCAAAGAGACAAGTGAGATATTGGTTCAGGGAGAGACAGTAGATTCTACTAGATCTTCGTCTGATGGTAACAAAACATAATCAACCTAATTGGCCGATCATGGCCTTAGGGGGAGCACTGGATGAAGATATCAGAATATATCCCACCCCTAATTTTTTGGATTGAACTCTAGCAAGCTTAGGTATGATTGTGGCCGATATCATGGATTATATATTTAAGAGCACAACATTGGATGATTCTTATTGTGTGATCACGAGATTTAAAGCAGACTGGACAGTATTGGGTAAAGTGAACTTTTAATGACTTAACATTATATAAAATACCATATGATTATCTATTTCCTTACCATTTTGACAAAGAACGACCTAAGGAGATCAGAGAGCAGAGAGATTCCTGGTCTATCATATAGTTGTCATGCATGATCGATTGAAGCGAATACTCATAATTCAATGTGTTAAAGGTATTTACATCATCTAGCTAAGGATGCACATGTTATCTATGATGTTGTAGATTGACCTAGATATAAATTCAAGAAACATCCTTTCAAGTCTTGTGAATAAAACCCTGAAGGAGCATTTTCTTAGACACCATATGGATTTTTACACATTGAAGACATTAGGGCATACATTCATTGTAAGTATGACATACTGGGTGTTGATGAAATTTCTACTGAAATGGAGTATATAACTGACAAAGGTATTATGAGAGATGAATACAAGAATGTTGATCAATTGAGCATTATGAAAATTATGGACTTGTATGAATTCGATGAAGAAGAATGGTTTAAAATATTGCTGAGCATAGTACATGATCAATTCATTTGGATAGGTGAGAAACCTGTGAAGATTTGCAGTGAATTGATTCATGAGATTACTGGTTTGGATAAGACTAGAATCATTCATGTAGCATAGAAACATGTGAAGAAGCAAGTTGAAACCCTAACACATTCAAAATGGGACAACGAGCTATGACAGTAAGCGACATTGTGTAAAAGGATGTAAAGTTGATTGCTTAATACTTGGTTACAAATTCTACTATAGTAGTAGACCTAATTCAGTATCTGCAAGAGTTATCATGATAGCATACAAAATGGTAAAAGAAAACACTAAATACAATCTATACGAAGTGTTAGCACAAAAATTTCTGGAGAATGTGAAATTGATAAAGAAAGATAGATCAAAGACCTTCAGATTTGGTTCACTATTGATGCATATATACATACACATTGAACACAAATTCCCAGGAATGCACCCTAGTGGTTGGAATAAAGGGATACCTATTGGTATACAGATTTCACAGAGTTGCCGAAGAAAAAATAACACATGGGTTGATGGTGAGTTGTTTGGTATGATTAAAATTCATCAGAGGCAGATGAAGGGAAGATACAGGATACCTAAAGACTTAGTTGAGAAGTAAAAAGATACAATCTGTTTCATGGTTGAAACTGACTGTGTATGCTTTGAGGCAGTTATACCAAGGAAGAAATGGTGCTATCCTATGGGATATGAGGTAAGTTCTGAGATATTAACTATGCAAATTGAACATGTCCTTGCATTTGAGATAGATACATCTAACAAGAGATGGGGAACTTATGAGGTAAAATTAGCTAAGGTAAGAGAGGAATAGACTAGAGGCTTGAGGAAGAGAAAAGTAGACAACATTGTGCATGAATGTGGTATTAAGGCATGATTCACAAAGGAAGAGTTGAATAAAGTGAAGAAGAAGCTAGCAGAGCAAACTTCTGGATTGGCAAGTTCTTCTACTACAGCTCTTACAACTCCCAAAGTAGTAATGGTAGATAGTCCACCTCCTCCACCATAGAAGACCTCGCAGGCAGAAAAGACTACCCCTAGAGTGAGTACCAGATCCAATAGTCAGATCTCACCACCTAAGGAACCAAGCACTGTGAGAGAAGAGAAGAAAACTGAAAGTGAGAAACACATATGGAAACCTGACTTAAAGATGATTGAGAAGAGATCCATTGAAAGAGGGAAGTTAGTTTCTATTAACAAATACTATAACAGGTATGAAGAAAATGAAATAATTTGGATTGAGTGTGTTGTAGTTAATCATTTAATTGTTTTCAAAAAGAATCTATTGGAGATAGAGGTCAGTATACCTGAAGAATTATATGGTAGATTGGAGACTAGAAAAAAGTTAGCACAAATTGAGGATGAAACTATCAGAAATCAAGAAATTGATAATATGTTTCCTGTAGTTTCTATGCAAGAAAAAGAGATGATATTTAAGGAACTGAAACCTTTATTGAGAACTAAGACTGGGCTTGTAAAGATTATGACAAGAAAGTATGATGAAGTTACATAAGAGACTCAAAAAGCACTAGATTAGATCTTAATAAATGCTATTCCTAAGAAGACCCCACTTCCTACAACTACTATGCCTACACCCTTGGGAATGGGAGAGAGTTCGAAGACAGCTGAGCCAAGTATTGAGAAGAGCGAAGTTGACATGCAACCAGATTTCTATGTCTCTGGTGTGCCTATGACTCTTGACACTTCACATGATGATAAGGATCCATTTTTAGAAAATAATGATAATACAGTAACTGAGGAAGAAGAATAGAAAGAATTGGAGCAGAAATAAGAAACAACAAATGAGGAAATCAAGACAGAAATTGACACATCTTCTACCCTATTGTTGGCAAGTAAAGATAAATCTATTGATATGGATGTTGATTGTATTGATGAGGATGATCTGGTAAAATTAGCTTTTACTACACTCACTAAAGAAAAAGAGAGATCTGATAAGAAGATTGACAATAAGACCAAGGTGATGTCTAGGGCAATTGATACTGTGAACAAATTGCATCCAACACCTATTGTTTTTTAGAACAAAGATGATGTAGAGAACATGAATTTGGCACTTGATGCATTTGATAGATAGTATGAGAATCTGATGAAGATTGCAGAAGGAAAAGCAGAAAAGAACTATTTAGAAAAGAAGCTACTTTAATTTTTCCAGTCTATCTCATGGGACTTGGGAATTTAGAGAACCAGTACTGCAAATGCAAAGAGTTGTATTGCACATGGTAGGAAACTATTCAGCTATTGCATGAACCCTATAAGACATATTCAGAATGTTGGAGATATTATTGCCAAGGACAGGAAAACTTTGAACAGTATGATGGACAGTTGTGAAACCTCTTCACAATCTGTAACAGAATTGGACAAGGAAGTAACAAGAATTTTGGCCAAACTCAATGTATTGTATATTGAGAAACGAAGAGTTTTGACATGATTTGGGTTGTTGAAGAGTCTAATCACTCCTAAGCAATCAATTATTGAAGCACATTTATGAGACATGGAGAAAACTGTAGAATCATTGGCTAACTCTATGCCTACATAGTTGAATGAAGCAGATACTACATCATTTGCATTGAATGAACTAACTCATGTTAGTCAACTGTTGCTTAAGTCATGGATTGCAGAAGTGAAGATCTTGGAATATTCCTTTCAAGATATTCTGAAAATGGTAAGAAAGCAATAATTTTATTACTTTTTATACATGTTTGTCACTGTTATCAAAGGGGGAGAAGAGAATAAAAATGAATAGGAGAAGAGAGAAGAGAATAATGTATAAGGAAAGATTGTTTTGTTTTGTTGGAACACTTAGTCAATTTTTTTGTTAAGTGTTGCCATCAATGCCAAAGGGAGAGATTGTTGGCAAGTGATCAATTTTGTATGATGTGATCCACTTTTTGGTTTTCATTTATGGAAACTCATCTGGAATACTGATCGATTCATCTAAAGTTAAGTTTTGGTGACCCTGAAATCGGCTAAGTATAGAAGTAGAAATACAGAGGTATTTTGTGTATCAAAGATCGAGATCGATGAGTTAAGGCAAGAGAGCTTAGAAGAAGATAGTATGGGGTATGTGTGACCTCCACCTAAGATCAATTTTTTTTGGTGATGTTTATGTAGTGAGTTATAGATATTTGAAGACAGACATACAACAACAGAACAATGATACAGAGTAGCTGGACAAAAGCGATGATTCAGAGAGTATCACGTGGACTCCTGGAAATCAGAGTTGGATTATGATTGTTGATAACCTACATTTTGATTATGCAAGAGTGCTGACTATGCATTTGATATTTACTTTATTAAGTGTATTTTGTATTGAGAGTCGACTATGCAATACTTGTATTTGAGAGCCGACTTGGTAAAGAAGAAAGATGTATATGTATGATCTTTTATTGAGAAAAAGTATATATGTAAGTGTGTGTGTGTGTGTGTGTGTGTGTGTGTGTGTGTGTGTGTGTGTGTGTGTGTGAATAGAGTTTTGGATGACATGCGAATGGTAGAGCAGAAGATAACAGAGATCATTGAAGAACTATGACTAAAACTATCTGAGCATTAGTGATGCGTGTTTTTTTCATTATTGAGAACATTTTGTAACATAACTATATTGTAAGAGTTGTATGCTCAGTTGGCCCCTAACAAGGTGTTGTACACCTTTAACAGGGTTGTTATTCCTCTAAAAAAGAAATGTACTATGTAATATTCAACTCCTAACAGGGCTAGGTCTCCTAATAGGGACACTATACTTTAGTACATGCTTGTGGGTACCATCCCCACTAGGGTTTTCCCTTGGCCTAGATTTCCTCAACAACAAATAATGGTGTTATGAGTACTGTGTTATTTGCTTATGTTCTTTTCATTTCTGCAATCTTATGGATTATTTATAATTGTTTGAAAAGTTTTAATAAGTGTTGTAATACCGATTCACCCCCCTCTCAATATTACCTAATCCTAACAATTGGTATCAAATCTTTTGGCCCTTGTAGAGAAATTCTGACAGCTTAAGGGAGATCAGAATGGATTTAGATAGTTTTCAAGAGAATTTTGATGCTGCACTTGAATACCTTGACAAAGGAAAAGCAGAGAATGGAGAATTGAGATTCAATATGTGAAGAGATTGGAAATTTATAAAGAAACTTAGAGACCAGCTTGAACTTTCCAGAAGTTAGAGACATGATCTTTTGGTTCTAATAAAAGAAGATTCAGACAAAAACAATTTAGATCAAATGAAGCAACTTGAAGAAGAAAATGAAACCTTGAAGCTTGAAAATGAAGTCATGACTAAAGATATTTAATTACAAAAGGATTCTAAGAAGAAGATTGAAGATGCTTTGAATAGTAAAAATATTTTGATGGAACAAATGAAGAATGAGGTTGACAACTACACGAACAAGTATCTAGAACTTGAGGAATACAATCAGATCATAAAATGTGAACTTGTTGAGGCAAAGAAACGCATTGAGAAACTTCACACTAGCAGTGACTTGATCAATGAACAAAGAGACAAATAGAAACCTAAAGGTGATATGACTGGTGTTGGATTCAATGAAGCTGAATGTTCAAATAAACAAGAAGAGAAATCCGATGCAAAGATTGATGCTGAAAAACCTACTATTGAAGAACCTAGAGAGTAGATCAGACCCTTCAATGGTAGATGCTTTGGGTGTAACAAGTTTGGACACATGAAAAGAGATTTCAAAGGTAATGCTCATTTTAAGACCTTTTCTGGTTATTGTTTTAATTGTAATGGATATGGGAACAAGAAAGCAAAATGCAGGAAACCTAATCAATCTGGATATAGACAAGACAATGGAGGAGAACCTACATTGAAAAATACATGCTACAAATGTAATAATCTTGGACACATTGCAAAGTATTGTAAGCTGCAAGTAAATCAGGAAAGAAGATCTCCTATATGTTACAAATGAAATAATGCATGTCATATAGAAAAGTTTTGCAAGTATAATGGAGTAAACAATAGAAGAGTACCACCTCCTATGAAAACACAGAAGAATGGAAATGATATTGGTAAGAGTGGTGCAGATTTAAAGAGTGATTTTGACATTTGTTTTAAGAAAGAAGAGGATAATGGTAGTGGTAAGATATGGAAGATCAAAGAGACAAGTGATACATTGGTTTAGGGAGAGATAGTAGATTCTACTAGATCTTCGTCGGATGGTAACAAAACATAATCAACCTAATTGGTCGATCATGGCCTTAGGGGGAGCATTGGATGAAGATATTAGAATATGTCCCACCCTTGATTTTGTGGATTGAGCTCTAGAAAGCTTAGGTATGATTGTGGCCGACATCATGGAGTATATATTTAAGAGCGCAACATTGGACGATGCTTATTACATGATCGCGAGATTTAAAACCGACTGGAAAGTATTGGGTAAAGTGAAATTTTAATGACTTAACATTGTATAAAATACCATATGATTATATATTTCCTTACCATTTGATGAAGAGAGACCTAAGGAGATCAGAGAGCGGAGAGATTTGGTCTATCCTACAGTTGTCGTGTGTGATCGATTGAAGCGAATACTCAGAATTTAGCATGTTAAAGGTATTTACATCATCTAGCTATGGATGCACATGTTATCTATGATGTTGTAGATCTACCTAGATATAAATTCAAGAAACATCCTTTCAAGTCTTGTGAAGAAGACCCTAAAGGAGCATTTTCTTAGACACCATACAGATTTTTGCACGTAGAAGACATTAGGGCATGCATTCATTGTAAGTATGACATACTGGGTATTGATGAAATTTCTACTAAAATGGAGTAGATGAATGACAAAGGCATTATGAGAGATGAATACAAGAATGTTGATCCATTGAGCATTATGAAAATTCTGGACTTGTATGAATTCGACGAATAAGAATGGTTTAAAATATTGCTGAGCAGAGTACATGATCAATTCATTTGGATAGGCGTGCAACCTATGAAGATTTGCAGTGAATTGATTCATGAGATTACTGGTTTGGATAACACTGGAATCATTCTTGTAGCAGAGAAACATGTGAAGAAGCAAGTTGAAACCCTAACACATTCAAAATGGGACAGGTGAGCTATGACAGTAAGCGACATTGTGCAATAGGATGTAAAGTTGATTGCTATGATACTTGGTTACAAATTCTACTATAGTAGTAGACCTAATTCAATATATGTAGGAGTTATCATGATGGTATATAGAATGGTAAAAGAAAACACTAAATACAATCTATGCGAAGTGTTAGCACAACAATTTCTGGAGAATGTGAGAATGATAAAGAAAGACAGATCGAAGACCTTCAGATTTGATTCACTATTGATGCATATATACATACACATTGAACACAAATTTTGAGGCATGCACCCTAGTGGTTGGAATAAAGGGATACCTACTGGTATACAGATTTCACAGAGTTACCAAAGACAAAACAACACATGGCTTGATGGTGAGTTGTTTGGTATGATTACAATTCTTCAGAGGTAGATGAATGGAAGATACATGATATGTGCAGACTTAGTTGAGAATTAAAAAGATACAATCTATTTCATGGTTGAAACTGACTGTGTATGCTTTGAGGTAGTTATACCAAGGAAGAAATGGTGTTGTTCTATGGGATATGAGGTAAGTTCTAAGATATTAACTATGCAATTTGAACATGTCCTTGCATCTAAGATAGATACATCTGAGGAGAGATGGACAACGTATGAGGTAAAATCATCTAAGGTAAGAGAGGAACATACCAAAGGCTTGAGGAAGATAAAATTAGACATCATTGTGCATGAATGTGGTATTAAGGCAGGATTCACAAAGGAAGAGTTGAAGGAAGTTAAGAAGCTATCAGAGCAAACTTCTGGATTGGCAAGTTCTTCTACTATAGCTCTTACACATCTTGAAGTAGTAATGGTATAAAATCCACCTCCTCCACCACAGCAGACCTCGCAGGCAAAAAAGACTGCCCCTAGAGTGAGTACCAGATCCAGCAGTCACATTTCACCACCTACGGAACCAAGCACTGTGAGAGAAGAGAAGAAAACTGAAAGTGAGAAACACATATGGAAACCTGACTTAAAGATGATTGAGAAGAGAGCCATTGAACAAGGGAAGTTAGTTTCTATTAAAAAATACTATAAAAGGTATGAAGAAAGTTATAAACTTTGGATTGAGCATGTTTTAGTTAATCATTTACTTTTTTTCAAAAAGAATCTATTAGAGATAGAGGGCAGTATACCTGAAGAATTATATGGTAGATTGGAGAATAGAAAATAGTTAGTACAAATTGAGGATGAAACTATCAGAAATCAAGAAATTGATAATATATTCCCTGTAGTTTCTATGCAAGAAAGAGAGAGAATATTTAAGGAATTGAAACCTTTATTGAGAACTAAGACTAGGCTTGTAATGATTATGGCAAGAAAGTATGATGAAGTTATAGAAGAGACTCAAAAATCACTAGATCAAATCTTAATGAATGTTATTCCTAAGAACACCCCATTTTCTACAACTACTATGCCTACACCCTTGGGAATGGGAGAGAGTTCAAAGACAGCTGAGCCAAGTATTGAGAAGCGAAGTTGACATGCAACTAGATTTCTATGTATCTGGTGTGCCTGTGACTCCTGACACTTCACATGATGAGAAGGATCCTTTTGAAGAAAATAATGACAATACAGTAACTGAAGAAGAAGAATAGAAAGAATTGGAGAAGAAAGAAGAAACATAAAATGAGGAAATCAAGACAAAAATTGACACATCTTCTACCGTATTGTTGGCAAGTATAGATAAATCTATTGATATGGATGTTGATTGTATGGATGAGGATGAGTTGGTAAAATTAGATTTTACTGCACTCACTAAAGCAAAAGAGAGATATGATAAGAAGACCAAGCTGATGTCTGGGGAAATTGATACTGTGAACAAATTACTCCCAGCACCTATTGTTTTTCAAAACAAAGATGATATAGAGAACCTGAATTTGGCACTTGATGCATTTGATGGACAATATGAGAATCTGATGAAGATTGTAGAAGGAAAAGCAGAAAAGAATTATTCAGAAAAGAAGCTACTTGAAGTTTGTCAGTCTATCTCATGGGAATTGGACATTTTGAGAACCAGTATTGCAAATGCAAAGAGTTGTATTGCACATGGCAGGAAACTATTCAACTATTGCATGAACCCTATACGACATATTTAGAATGTTGAAGACATTATTGCCAAGGACAGGGAAACTTTGAACAGTATTATGGATAGTTTTGAAACCTCTTCACAATTTGTAATAGAATTGGACAAGGAAGTAACAAGAATTTTTGCCAAACTCAATGTATTGGATATTGAGAAAGGGAGCGTTTAGACAAGATTTGGGTTGCTAAAGAGTCTAATCACTCCTAAACTATCAATCATTGAAGCACATTTATTAGACATGGAGAAAACTGTAGAATCATTGGCTAACTCTATGCCTACAGAGTTGAAAGAAGTAGAGACTGCATCATTTGCATTGAATGGACTAATTCATGTTAGTCAAGTATTGCTTAAGTCATGGATTGCAGAAGTGAAGATCTTGGAAGATTCCTTTCAAGATATTCTAAAATTGGTAAGCAAGAAATAATTTTATTACTTTTTATACACCTTTGTCATTGTTGTCGAAGGGGGAGAAAAGAAGAAAAATGAATAGGAGAGGAGAGAAGAGAATAATGTATAAGGAAAGACTGTTTTGTTTTGTTGGAACACTTAGTCATTTTTTTAAAGTGTTGCCATCAATGATAAAGGGAGAGATTGTTGGCAAGTGATCAATTTTGTATGATGTGATCCACTTTTTGGTTGTCATTTATGGAAACACATTTGACATACTGATTGATTCATCTAAAGTTAAGTTTTGGTGACCCTAAAATTGGCTAAGTACAGAAGCAGAAATACAAAGGTATTTTGGGTATTGAAGATCGAGATCGATGAGTTAAGGAAAAAGAGCTTATAAGAAGATAGTATGGGGTATGTGTGACCTCCAACTAGATCAATTTAGTTTTGATGATGTTTACAGTGAGTTATAGATACTTGAAGACAGACAGACAGCAACAGAATGGTGATACAGAGCAGTTGGACAAAAGCGATGATCCAGATAGTATGACGTGGACTCCTAGAAATTAGAGTTGGATTTATATTCTTTATAACCTATATTTTGATTATGCAAGAGTGCCAACTATGCATTTGATATTTACTTTATTAAATGTGTTTTGTATTGAGAGTCGACTATGTAATAATTATATTTGAGAGCCGACTTGGTAAAGAAGAAAGATATATATGTATGATCTTTTATTGAGAAAAAGTATATATGTAAGTGTGTCTGTGAATAGAGTTTTGGATATGACATGCGAATGGCAGAGAAGAAGATGACAAATATCATTGAAGAACTGTGACTGGAACTATCTAAGCATTAGTGATGCTTGTTTTGTTCATTATTGAGAATACTTTGTAACAGAACTATATTGTAAGAGTTGTATGCTCAGTTGGCCCCTAACAGGGTGTTGTATGCCTTAAACATGGTTGTTATTCCTCTAACAAGGAAATTTACTATGTAATATTCAGCTCCTAACATGGCTAGGTCTCCTAACAGGGACACTATACTTTAGCACATGCTTGTGGGTACCATCCCCACCGGGGTTTTCCCTTGACCAGGGTTTCCTCGACAACAAATAATGGTGTTATGAGTATTGTGTTATTTACTTATGTTATTTTCATTTCTGCAAGCTTATGGATTATTTATAATTGGTTGAAAAGTTCTAATAAGTGTTGTAATATTGATTCACCCCTCACCTCTCAGTATTACCTAATCCTAACACCTCTATCCATTCATCTACAGAGAACACCAGAGCTCGGCTTCGTTGAACTTCATTCAACAGATTTTTACTTTCAGTGGAATTTGGGTTGAAAACATGCGGTGACTGAATCAGAGGAGTAGCGTCAAAGTTACAAAAGGCATTTATAAATTTTGATAGAGACACAATGGTTTTCTTCATCTCCTTTTTCTCTTTACTGTCTTGTCAGAAAATCATGAGCATTTGTTGGGTTGTTTCCTTAAACAGATGATTCTTACCTGCCTGATCCATGGTTCCCAACTTGATTTTGGTGACCTCAAACTCTTCAGCTGCAACTTCATGTTTCTCCTCCTTCGGCTTGTAAGTAGCTACTTCAGAAGACCATTTTCCAGTCTGTTGGTACTCTCAAATTTGGAGTGACCAATTTAAAATTTTCTCTAAGGCAAGGTGAGTACCCCTGAAAATGTTTTGATGATGCTTACTTGAAGTGCAAGTAAAATATGACCTGATGATTTGTATGAGATACCACTTGGAAAACATGTGAAAAACCTATCATGGGGTAGATGTAGTGTGTCACAACTTTCAGATGTCAGCTTTGATATTTTTTGAAGAGGGTCATTTGGAGGTGTTCAATTAAATTTGCATTCTGCATATTGTCTGATTATAGTAAATGACCTACTTTGCATGTTTGCATCTTTGGCCGACTAAAGTTTCATGATATAAGGATTATGCCAAGGTGTTATAGGCATGAGAGAGAAGCCCTATTTCCATTTTCAGACCCCCATGAGTTTATTTGCATAGTTTTCCCAAACTATTCTATTTGCAATTAATACTGATTCTCAGAATGTGAAAGTGCAGAATTATGAGTGACCTACTTTGAGGTCTTACAAGTTTATATCTGGTTGAATGGAATAGAAGATTGAAAGTGCCCCTATATTTTAGTCATGGAAATGTGCTACCATGAATATTTTTAGGCCATGATGAATCTGTTTGGGCAGTTTTTCAATCTAATTCCATTTGCAGTTTCTAACGTATTAATGCAGATCAGTTGCATAGTTTAGTCAGAGGCCCTGTTCGTGATGTTATATCTTGAATACCATGATTTTTCATATCAATAAAATGGTGCCCCTGTATTGTAGACCAATTTTATTTCAATTTTGCAAGGTCTCAGATCCTAAGGGTTTCGTATGCATACTTTCCCAAACTCTCTTCATTTGCAGAAATTTTTTTTTCTCATGTCTTCTTGTTCTATATTTCCAAGTGGCTACTTTCAAGGGTCTGCCAAATGTGATCGGTTGATCATCATGATTTTTCCTTCTAGATTCATGCTCTCAATATAATATAATTCAGATATCCAAAAGCTCGGGTTTTTCGGAGGTCACTTGATTTGTTTTCAAAGTCACAATCAGATGCATTTCATTATTTTTTTAACAGGGTAATTTGCAGAATTATTCTGAAAAGTCAAATTTGGAGATTAAAATCTCTCAATTCAGGAAATGTCATTAAAATTTGTCTGACAAGATGATTATACAGGCATATCAGATTATGTTTTTATCAGATAATAAGACCTCAGGATATGTTTTGGTATTTTCGCACAAGTGATTCCAAAGTTAGTTTGTTGTGCTCGCATATCTCCATGTTTAGAGAACTTCAGAATGGTCATCTTGGATCAAGGATATCTTGCATCAAATTTTATATCAAATAAGATTCTTTGATGCAAATTCTCATTGTGCAAGCCACAATATCATACCTATGAAAGAAGACTTAATGTATGATAGTGTGAAGTTGGAAAATTCAGATCTCTTTATTTGTCACTTTCAAGTGAAAGGTCCTTTGTTATAAGTCTCAAATTGGTAGTTTGTATCTGACTGGATTAAACATAAGTGATCTAAGTATCGATGTAGAGAGGTAAAAGCATATTCTAGGTTATACGCACTAATATATCTTTTCCATCATTAAAAGGGAGGTCATGGAGTAAAGGCGGACATGCAAGCAATATGTTTGGAATGGATACTGCGCAAGGCATGGAGCTGAACGCCAAATTGCCAATAGAAGTGTTAAAAACATTTAAAACATTTCATTTCCATTCCAAGTAATAGATTTTATTGATAGATGATTTGATGTTGCATGTGGGGTATTTTGAATTGAAAACATTTTAAAAACATTGCAGTTTGGCTGCCTGCGCATGATGCTAAGACATTAAGCAAGAAGGCTGCGCAGCAGCATGAAGGAGGTTGAACAGCAAGAAGTGCCCTAGCAGAGTCTGTAAGAGCCTCATCCCAAGCGCATTCACCGTCGACACAACCAAGACCCATTCTGCTCTGATTAAAACTAACGCCGCTCATGTGGCCATATGATCATTTGCAAGTGTGACGCTGGACATAAATCATATAGATAAGCAATGCTCACCAGAGACAGACCCTGCGCTATTGGAAGGTGTAGAACAGAGTGATGTGTTAAAGAATTTACCAAATCCAATGCAAATTCCTCAATCCCAGCACTGGAAACAGGCAGGTTAGCGCAAGAGGAGTTTAAACACTCCAAAGCTAAATGCATCAACAGGTGTAAGGAGGATCCAGTTTAATGGAAATTAGAGGGAGCCAGGGTAGAGCTGTGAAAATTAAAGGATGATGTATTGTGTGGGAGAATAGAGGAAGAGGACCCTGCGCAAGCCCATAGGAGGTAAGACCAAATGCTAAATGCATTTCAAAGAAGCCCACGCGCTGAATGGGGAGGAAAAAAACTTGAAACTCAGAGCAAATGCACTTGGCTATTGTAACACCATGAGGTTGCGCAGTTTTTTTGAAAAGATATGCATGCTCTCAAAAGGAGAGAAGACCTGTGCATTCGGTAAGGGGATTTTGAAAAGTCAAAGACAATGTATTAAGCAAGTTAGGGATAATGCATTAATTTTCAAGCTTACCACAATGGTAAAGGGCAAAAATAAAAGATTAAAGATTAATACCCAAATATACACGGAAAGGATTTAAAATGAGGGTCTTAAAGTGAAAAAATAATTCAATAGTCAAACTATGGAAAATGATGTAAATTCAAATTTAAATATTTCAAACTGTTGGAAAAATATGCACAAGAAGAAGAGAGGGGGGCAATTTTTATCAGAAATACCAAGTATCATATACTGTCGGAAAGCTATAAGGATTATGTTTTTGTAGTCTATTTTGATGCAGAATAGAAGTATTTTTCCAAAAAACAGAAAATAAAATCAGTTCATTAGTGAAAGGGAGAAGATATTTTTTATTTCAAAAGAGATATTTCTGCAAATAAAATTAGCTTTTAAGCAGTTGAGGCGGGGCAGTTTTCATATTTTTTGGGAAGAGGACAGGTGTTTGTTGGAGGAGAAATATGGTGATTTTCCTTTCCTACATATTCATTTTTCTTTCCATTGTATAGGGTTCCAAATCCTGGTCTCCACAGAGAGTTGCAGAGTACTGGCTTCAGGAGTTTCCAGTTATTTCATGGTTCCATTAGGGATATAGCTTGTTGATTGTACCGGTTTTGTATTCAAATAGAATAGGGTGTCATTGATCTTTTGCAGCTTATTGAAGCGGTATATTCCTGATTGCAAATTTGTATACAGTAATGTGATTCTTCACACTTAATATGAGATTTCCAAATTGAAATCTCTCCTTGGTGTCAGTCTTGTGAAGTCTGAATTTTCTGATTCTTTGCATGGAGTTTATCTATGTATGTGTTATCATTCTTCACTTCTGATCTAGGATCAGATTAAATGATGTTGTAGATGTGACATAGTTTCATTCAATTGTCTAAAACAGGATTTCTATAAGTGGTATTGATTTGGATTTATTGTGTTTATGGTTTGGAATCTCTGACATAAGTTGATTTTTGTATTTCTAAATTTGGTTAAAGGGGATTTCCCAATGGATAAAGCATTAATCTTTGAGTAGTATCTGTTGTATTGATGCATATCTAGTTAATTCTTGGCTATGTCCTACATTTAAAGAAATAAACTCCAAATATCTGAAGATTTTGTGTGGTTTGTGGTTGTACTAATCTCATGCTCCACTTCAAGGTTGATGTTCAATGGGTGATTAGCCAGTCACCTAATATCTCCCAATCATGTTGAAGCCTTTGTGAGATTGTTGTTGATTGATGCCAAACAGAGTATTGAAGGCATTGAAGGTTGTCCCCCCTTGGTTTTGCAGAATCTAAAGCGTAGAAGGATGGATCTATTGGAGTTGATGAAAACTATCAACCCACAACTCCCAAGAATCACCTGCATGCAAACCTGTCACAGAAAGAGAGAAGCAAAAAAGCTATGGAGGCCAAAAATCACAGATTGATGGAAGAGGAAACATCTTGTGCAAATAATGGAGAAAAAACTCTTAATGCAATAACATCCTCAATTAATTAACAACCATCGAATTGAATAATTTACAAAGAGGGAATCCTTATAAAAGGATATTGAAACCCTAAAGGGAAAATCTAGGTTGCATAATAATAATTAATAAAAGAATTAATTATTAAATGCCTAAAGTTTAGCTTAAGTAAAAGAGAGATAAT
>MU226827.1:109942-128876 GCA_018584345.1 Thuja plicata | reverse complement strand
AGAAGTATTAGAGGATCAAGTATACGCTTATTTATATAATAGATATACATTTAGATGGAATTAGATAAATGTTTAGTTTACTTTCCTTGTGAACAATAATAATATATTAACTTGTATCAATTGAATTTTACCTGTTATACCCCTTGTCACTAAATTTGGCCTTGACACTAATCCTCTACCTCATAAATATGGTAGGATTCTGTTGGTAAATAGATTGTTCTTCTTCACTTTAACTCTAAAATACCCAAATATTAAAGAAACAATTGAATACAATAGTTGGGAAATGTAAATGAATAACTAATTTCCCTCTAAATTTGAAGGTACAGCTCGCTTAAATGACTGATCTTCAATGAATATAGGTCTTTCCTAATCTAACAGGGGTATGTTCTTAACCTCATAACAGAAGAGGTAAACCAAGCTAGGTCTAGACAGGAACTAGCTCAGGCGGATTAAATTCAACTAAATCTAGAGCCAATATCGAGATCTCAGTAATCATACGAGCTCTAAAAATTGGTAATACAATGACAGATAATGATCATGCAGGATGAAGGAATGAGAGATTACTAGTTAAAACAATAACGAATCAGTCTATCTAATAGGAATGTTTCTCAGACTTTCAATAACACTTAAACTTCCACTCAATTAAATGTATCAAATCATAATACAAAACTTCGGTTCAATCATAAACTGTAAATCCAATTTCAATGAAACATTCAAATTAATAGAAAGATGAATGCAATGCATTGGAATAGTTAAAACAATGGTATTCAGACATACACAAATTTGACTCAGCAAAATGTTATTCTTCACACAAAAATTTAGCCGACCTTTGTATTGATTTTCAAAAGAGTACATATAGATCCCAGAGTTGGACCGTTACAAAAAAAAAGGGAGAACCAAAACAGATCAACTTCCCTAACCAGGAATGATAAACAATTGTTTTTCCGTTACAAACTCTATCAAAATTAAGATAAGGGAGAATATTTATGTTTCCATTTTCTTCCCCTTATCTATTTTCACCCTATAGCCGGTGACAACTGTGATGACCAGAATTAGCTCTTCATGTATATTGACATGGACATTGGTATATCTGATGAGACACCCAGAATGATGTTTGGTCAGGCTCTTAACCGCATCTACCCGGTCCTTCAACTCTTCCATAGCTTTGTAGATGCACCCACTCAACTGTTGGAGTTTCGACACCTTATCCAAGTGAGAAGAGGACTGCTCTGCTAACTTGTCCACATAGTCAGAGAAGGGTTTCTTCATGGTGGTTACTTCAATCATCTCTTTTCATTGACCTCTTGTCTGTGAGTCCATGTGGAGACCCTGAAGGAGTTTAAAATATTTGCTCTGCTCTTCTTTGATTTTAGCATCTGTCTGTTGTAATCCCCCTTTGGCTTGAATGATCATCTCGGTCTTAAACTCTAGGCTTTGAATCCACTCAATCAGAGGCTCATCTCCTTTCTATAGGATCCTATCCTTTAGTGCCTCCTTAGTCTTCATTTTAACTGCTACGTGCAGCGAGACTATGCATTCTTGACACTTTACCCTCTCTGATGTGAGAGTATGAAAATTCTTTTCAACGTAGCTCCTCTCTTTCTCTAACTTCAGTAGAGTGTTACCCAACTGCTCAACAACTACCAACCCTTCAGATTTGAGCCTCTCAATCCATCCTTTACCAATTTCCCCAAAATGCACGTCTTCCTGCAACTTGGCTATGATAGCCTGATTCTCTATAGCATTGGGGTCGAAAGTGGTTTGGGTGCTCAGAATGCTGGCCACTGGAGTAACTAACTGTCTGATGAAGTTAGTTAGTTCAGCGACCTTTGCTTTAAGTTGGACCTTAGTAGTTTTGAGTTCCTCAAGCTCTTCCTCAATTACAATGTTGATGGATTTCCACCAATCCACTTTAGTATCATGGTGAGCCAGTCCCATATCAAATGACTATAGCTCAAAATCAGAGGCGGTCAAATCTTTGATCCTACCTTCTTTGGTGGGCTTTGCTACCTCCATGGTAAAGTGCCTTGTTTCTGGGTCTCAGCCTAATGTAGATAAAGTCTTTGCTTTCTTCAATTTTCTCATAGTAGTACTAGACTATAGGGCCTTTGAAAGAGTATCCTTACTGGGAGCTCCTTCTTCGATCCTCTTCCTCTTGCGCTCTAAAGTGTTCTCTATCCAGGACTTCGCGCTAGTGACATTGGTAGTAGAGACCAATCTCTCTGTGAATAGCTTCCTGATGATTGGAGGAGTAGCTTTGGGCCTAGAAACAAATGGGTTTACTGAGGTAGGAGAGGAAGAAACCAATTTAATAACTTGAGAAACCTTCTGTTGCTTTCCAGCTTCCTCATCTGATTCTATAGCCATGGTACTATAGCTATCTGATTCTGTAGTCGTGATACTAGAGCTATCTTTACCCACTTCCACTATAACAGGGTAACCTCACTTTGGGGTATCCTCAACTAAAGTATCTACTTGTGTGTCCACAGTGCTGGTTTTAGCTAGTTGTTCTATTTTCATACCATGTCTTCATTATCACCTTCTTCCACACAACCTTCTTTGCTCCATATTCAGTAACCACCCGACTATAGGTCATCTCTGAGTATTCGGCTTGCTTTGGAATAGGAAGGGAGTTCTAGATGGAGTCACGGTCAAAAGATAGGAGTATTGTATCATCGGGAAAGATAATTTTCTTAGTGTCTGGGTTATAATGAGCTATACATTCTCTAACAAGCTCAGGAGCTTGAATTGCCACAGGGAAGCCGATGACTTCGACTAGCCCACTCTCCTTCAATTTTTCAATAATGGGGTGTATTGGATCCACCTTCAATCTATTCTGGAAGCTCTACATATTGAATAACTTCAGAGAAGTGTCTGTGATGTTGTGCCAATCAGAAGTGGTGTTGTTCATTTCATCAAACCCCGTAAATCTAGTAGTCATGCTTTGATTGATTTGAAACGGGAACTAGGGATATATCTCAGGAACACAAAAGAAAAGAACAACTATTGCCAAGAGCTTTTAATTTAGACAATTCGTCAAACAGATGGTAGTTCCTGTTTATATCACTTCATTGAATTTATAAATTTTTGAATTCTTACCATTAACAGTTGACTTCCCACACCACACAAATGAAGAGAATTAAGCATTTATGAAAAATTCCGTTATCAAGCAAAATGACTTTATTTGAATTAATTAATTTACCTCTACGGGCCGTTAAGAAACATCTTTTCACTTTAGATAACCGTAACGGTAACTTTTTGGAGGTAGTAGATAATTGCTTTCCCACTTCTCTTTGGGTGGAGAAATACTTTTGGGGTGCTCCTTTCTCAGAAATCTTCCAAGGAGGAATCATAGCCCGTTGCAATGCTAAAATGACATGTGGTGATCTTATTTGCTTTCTTTATACCTTGAAACCCCTCATAAGTCGGTTTTTCTTCATGGATCTTGCATATAACGATCTAGCAGAAAATGCATCTCATGGGTCGAAACCCGCCTATTTGAAGTAGCAGAGAAGCCATTTTCTACTTTTCCGCCATTGAGATTTCCTTCTTAGATTCTTCATCATTTGATCATTCCTCTGACTTGATGAGATTTGCATTGAATACAGATGCCTTTGTAAAATTCAATTATTTATTTCCAACTTCAACTGACCGCTAAGACTTTTGGAATTACCCACCGTGGAAAACACACTCTACAGGTGATTTTCCACCAAGGAGAAGCCCAAAACCAATTTTCCGCCAATGCTGCAAAATAAAGTGTCAACGCCAAAGACTTCAAATGTAAATATAACCAATGTTAGAAACCTCTTAAACATGACCTTTACTGGATTTGGGAACTTAACCTACCCAATGAAACATGATCTTAGATACAAATTCCCTCTGGCTTAGAAAAGAGAAGTCAATTTGGGGAAATCTAATAAAGGCCTCCTAGCCTAAGGGGAAAACTAGACTTAGACTCAATAATTTCATGAAGATCTCAAGACCAATGCTACACACTAAACTTCCATTTATGTCTAAAGGTATGCAGGACAAATATGGGGCAACAACTGGCTCTATCTAGGGACTTGGACATTCACATGTCCAAGCAAAGAACTCAAGTCTCTGGTTTTGCAAAGCTCAATAAAAGGATGACTCACAACAAAACTAAAGAAAAATATGGAAAGGAAACCTAACTAAGGAAAACAAAAATGGGAACTAAACGTAACTATAATACAATATAGGGGTTACCTATTTCTGATTCAGATCTGGTACAGTTTCAATTCCTGACCATTGTATGTCAGGGGGAGTGATTCACCATCTGGATAAGCCAATTTGAAATAATTCTTCTCAAATGCCTGATGGATCTTGAAAGGCCCTTTCCATAGCGTCTCAAAATTCCCATGCATTCCTTTAGGTGCTCTGTGTTTGTCCCACAATAATACCATATCTCCTTCCATAAATTTCTGAGTCCTGCTCCTTTTATCAAACAAATTCTTTAGATGCATTTGATGCTATGTGATGTGATCTACCATCTTTTCTCTTTCCTCTTCAAGCTTTTTCAAATATAGGATCCTCTTTTCTAAACCATCTTTATATATGCCATCTTCTACTATTGTCCTTAATTTGCAAGTTGCCAATTCCAATGGCAATGGTAGGTTGGCTTCAATCCTATAGACAAGTTCAAAAGGAGAAATGCCAATGGATCTTTTGGGAGTCACCCCATCTTCCTAGAGGGCTTCATAGATTTTCTTATGCCAAGTCCTCTAGTTATCTGCCATGAGTTTCTTCATAATGTTTACCAGGTTCTTGTTGCTGGATTCAACTTGGTCGTTTCCTTATGGGAAATAGTCAGATGAGTGACTGACCATAATGCCATACTTATAAGAAAATTCAGTAATTTCCAAGAAGAGAAATATGTGGCATTATCCATTACCATCTTGATAGGTACCCCGAACCTTACTAGGATGTTTTATTTAATGAACTCACATACTATTTCAGATGTAGTCCTCTTAGTTTCTTTTGCTTCCATCCATTTCATGAAGTAGTCCATTATTGTAATTATGTAGGTGTGACCCGCATTAGATGTGGGATTTATAGGACCAATAAAATCAAGGCCCCACTACTAGAAAGGACCTTCGATTATCATTGGTCTAAGGGGCAGTGCTGCTAGCTGTGGCTTTCCAGTAAACATTTTACACTTCTCATATCTTGCCACCCAATGATACGCATCTCTGAACATTCCCAGCCAATAGTAGGACTGTCTCAATATCTTGAACGTGGTGACTGACAAGGAAAAGTGACGCCCGTAGGCTTCATCATGAAACACTTTTAGCAGCTTCTATTGTTGTTGTTTGTCAACACACCGGAGGAAAGTCCCATCTATAGATCTCTTATACAATCTATCCTCCCAAATAACATATTTAGAAGCTTTCAGTTTTAAATCTCTCCTTTGTTTCAAAGTCAATCCTTTGGAACATTCACCATATGTCTAAAAATACACAATATTTTCAAACCAAGGGTCTTGCATACTTACTACCAAAACCAATTGCATCGTTTCAGGATCTTCGTCCACTTGATTTTCTGCCATTGCTTTGCATAGTGCATTTCCTCTCACCAACTTGGTGGGTTTGATTTCTATGTCATATTCCAGAGTCTTAGCCACCCATGCTCCCATGTTATTGCATCCCACATCCTTTTGATTTAATATACTCTTTACTACAATGTCAAACACATATACAAGGGAGTGAGAGTGTAAAATATAGAATCTGAAATTCTTCAAAGCCTTTACTACTGCAAAAGCATGTTTTTCATTCTGAGAGTATTTCAACTCATTATGTTTCAGAGGTGTGATCATAAAAGCAATAGGAGCCTAAAATCCTTCCTTGTTCTCCTGCTTGAGGATGGCTGACAAAGTATGTTCAGAGGAATAACCATAGATTATGAAATCCTTCTTGTAGTCTGGGTGACATAAAACTGGGGCATTGGCTATGGCACTCTTAATGCTTGTGAAAGCTTGCTTGCCAGGGTCGTTCCACTTAAAATTTACATTTCCTTTCATCATGTCCACTATGCATTTGGTAATTTCTGAAAAATCTGGGACAAACCTCCTGAGAAAGTTTACCTGACCAAAAAATGATTTCACTCTAGTCTTGTTCACAGGTAAGCTCAGTTGCTGAATTTCTCTAACCCTTTTTGGGTCAATTCTTATGCCTTGTTGAGAAACAATGTGACCTAGTAATTTCCCTTTAGTTACACAAAAAAATGATTTCTTAGGGTTCAATGAAATCTCATCTTCCCTACACCTTTGTAACACTCTCCTTAAATCATTTATATGGTCTGCTCTTTTGCTAGAAAACACAGTAAGATCGTCCAGATACATACCAATTATTTTGTTCTTCATATCACTGAAAGAAAGATCCATACCTCTCTAAAAGGTAGCCCTGACGTTGATTAGCCTGAATGGCATTCTGTGATATGTAAAAGTGCCCCATGGAGTAGTGAAAGTCATATTGTCTTGGTTAGATTTCTCTACTTCTATCTAATTGTACCCTGAGAAATCGTCTAAAATTGACATCATTTTGGCTCCAACTACAGTCTGCAGTAGGTGGTCCATGTTAGGAAGATCATAATTATATTTCAAAGAAGACTGATTAAGGTTCCTAAAGTCCACACAGATTCTTATTTCTCCATTTTTCTTTCTCATAGGAACTATGTTTGCTACCAAGGTTGAATGATGAATAGGGTATATAATCTTTGCCTTCAACATTTTATGAACTTCCCTGAAAATTACATCTGCAACTTTGGGATTGTAATTCCTTTATTTCTGCCTGAACAGGGCAGCCTCAAGTTTTAAAGGAATTTGATGTTTGAATTTACCGTCCATGAAGTTTTTTAAATCTTCATAACTCCATGCAAAGACATTTTGGTATTCTAGGAAGAGTTTCCTGGCCTCTTCCCTTTCTTCTTCAGTACAACATTTTTCAATGTTGATCATCTTGGGATCTTTCTCACTTCCAATATTAATTCCTTCATACTCGCCAGTGGTAGGGCCACTCTCGATCCTGTTCTTTTTAACAAAAGTGTCAGGCCTATTGAAAATATTTTCAAGTGTAACCAAATGAGGTGGGATAATATTACCTTGCAATTGTATAATATCTAACTTATCTCTCTTCTAGTTGTTCCAACAATCTCCCTTATGACTACTAGGGACATCCTTATGAAAGTCATCACTTTTAAAAAGAGGAGGAGATTCTGGTCATCTTCAAACACCTACCAATCTTCCACATTGTTAGGTACAGACGGTCTATACATCACTTCTATTTGATACCTCTTATCTTTAAAATCTGGATGAGGGAGGAGCAATGAGGCTGATATTGCCACGGAGTCTGCTTTAGAGTTCAACACTCTTGGCACAGATTCAATGAAGAATGCGTCTAAGGCTTCAATTTCATCCCACACTCTGTTCCTGTAGTTTTTTAATCTATGATTCTTCACAGAGTATTGGTTTTTAACTTGGCACACAATTAACTAAGCATCACCTTGAGCTCTTAAGATTTTCACACCTCTCTCTTTTGCAGCAATAATTTTGAGAAGTAGGACCTTGTACTCTTCTGTGTTGTGTGTGTTTCCAAACTCCAATTTGTAAGCCATGGGCTCACATTCTCTATCCAATGATATCAAGACTACGCCTACACCAGATCCTAACGATGCACAGCTACCATCGAACTCCAGAGTCCAAATTTGTGGTGGCATTTCTTCAGTGGTAGACTAATCTTTCTTTTTTCTAGGCTCGGGTTCTTCTTCATGACTATCTTTGAATAACATGTAGTTACCAAACTCCATTTATTGGTACAGAACTTGGGCTTTAGGATCATCAGATTTTAACACTGTGAACTTTGCTTTCTCTTTAGGAACCAATTTAATCTTTTTGTTACCCACCAGGATCAAATCTTGAGACCAATCCAACTTTATTTCTCCTCCTAGATCTCTGCAAAAACTCCTGCTTAACAAAAAACCATAACTAGAAGGTATATGAGCGACCAATATATTTAATAACATTCTCTTCTCGGGGTGTACTGCTAGAGCCACTTGAGCATCTTTGATTTTCCCAATTAAGGGGACCTCTTTGGCATCCATAGAATAGCATCAACCATGGGCTTTGGTGGGGGTCAGACCTAAAGCCTTGGCTACAGTTGATGGCATCACATTCTCTAAGGCACCAGAATCTATTATATAATTAATCAAATTGTAACCATTTATAAATAATGACACATAGAAAGGGTCAGGTTTTCGCCCAGGGGAAGTAGCCAAAATTGATGACTCTCCTTGTTCAAATAGATCTGCCAAAATAGGCTCTTCTTCTAATGGAGCTATAAAATTTTGATTTAAATCTTGGGCCTCTCCTTTACAAAATTCGACTACTTCTTGCAATTCTACAAGATTAGACTTGAGATAATCTATGGGAGAAATCTGAATTCTGGAATCTTTGCAGAATTGAATAATATCAAAAGAGTTTTGTTCCTTACCAGGTTGCAACATTTTCACTCCTTGGTTGGTATCTTTAGAGTAAGAAGTAGATGCCTCGTTACCTTTTGACAGATGTGTGGAAATAGGGACTTTATCTTTCTGATTCTAGGTTAACACTGCATAAGATGTCTCATCTATGGTAGCATAACATGTCGCATCTCATTCTGAATCTGATACATACTCAAAAAATAAATTTTCAGAGTCGCCATGTGAGCACGAATCTAATTCAGCTCCAGATACTTCAGCATTCCACTCATTTGTTTGATGCATCTTCTAGGAACGAGCTACATCAGGGAAATTTTATCCATCATGATCTGTTGTCAGATGAAAAGCACACATGTTTCCCTTTTTGGGAGGAGCTTCTATGGCCATCCTTTGTGGAGGAGAAGTCAGCTATAATGTTTTCCCATCAGTATTCCTTGGTTCACTATTTCTTCCAGACTGATCTTCAAAATTCCACTGATAGGGATGGTTAAATCTGGGAAGTTGTCTTTTGAAAGAAATGAACTCATTAGACAATTTCTAGATCATCTCGTCTGATGATGTGGTGTTGCTAGTGCTAGCCCAAGTTTGTATTTATCATTTCCATTTTCCCACCGAGATCATGTGATCTTCTAATTCCACTGCAGTCCTTTGGGTAAGATCCTAAGTAGATGGGTTTGTCCTTCTCAAATCATAACTGATGTTAGGAGGCATAGCACTTATAAATAAATTTTTCAAGTTACTAGCAGTAGGCTGATTAGCTGTTGGGATACGTTTAACTAGCTTGTTAAATTTAGCAACAAAATATCTCATGCTTATTGAAGGCTCTTTTTTTATTGAAGTCAATTGTATTAACAAGGTGTGCTCATGTTCAGTAGTTTTGAATATTATTTCAAATTTTTTTTCTCATGGAAGTCCAATCTGTAATAGAAGAGACTGGTAAATGATAAAACCAATCTTCCGCACCCTCCACAAGGGTCTCAACAAATAAACTAATAGCCACATCTTCTTCCTGAACCACTAATATGTTTATGGATGCAAACAAAGTAGAAATATGTTCATCTATAGATACTGTCCCATCTCCAGAGAATTTGGGAAAATTCTTCCTTTCTCCTGAGGGCAGTGGGTTATATGCTGCTAACTATAAGGGACCAACTGCGGCAGCCCAAGGAAGTGCCATAACTGCCTGAGGTAGATAAGGTGTTAGGTTTATAATAGGAGGATCAACTACTCCGTGCAAGGTTAACACTTGACAAGTGGTGGACAAAAGGGATGATTATTTAGGAGGTGAAGGAGGTCTACTTTTTCTTTTAGGATTTTTGTCCCTCTGACGAGGTAATTCAAGCAGGGAAAAGTGAATTTCTGCAAGTCTCTCAAAGACTGGGTCTCTGCCACCTTCTTTCCTTATACTTCTAAGAAACCTTTTAGGCTCCAATATTTCCACTAATTTGGCAATCTAGCCTCATGCTCTGCTTAGCCTTGAGCCCTTCCTAAGTTCCTCCTTTGAATGTCTTGTTCGAGTGCTTCTGCCTTCACTTCTTCTTGTTCAAGCACTTGACTAGCGTTTCTATAATGCTTAGTATTTCTTCTGTGTCTCCAGACAAAAGTGTTTAGTGAGGAGAAGAGATCCTCTTGATCGTCTTGGAATCCAAGGTTTGGCTGAAGTACATGAATCAAATTTTCATGAGGAAGCACCATTGTTCCTCATTATACTGATTCTGGTCTAGCGAATGTTCATCTTCCCCAGCAGTCATTAAAAATCTGTTGATAAATAGATTGTTCTTCTTCACTTTAACTCTAAAATACCCAAATATGAAAGAAACAATCGAATACAACAGTTGGGAAATGTAAATGAATAACTAATTTCCCTCTGAATTTGAAGGTACAACTCCCTTAAATGAATGATCTTCAATGAATATTGATCTTTCCTAATCTAACAGGGGTATGTTCTTAACCTGAGAACAAAAGAGGTAAACCAAGCTAGGTCTAGACAGGAACTAGCTCAGGTGGATTAAATTCAACTAAATCTAGCCAATCTCAAGATCTCAGTAATCATACGAGCTCTAAAAATTGGTAATACAATGACTGATAATGATCATGCAGGATGCAGGAATGAGAGATTACTGGTTAAAACAATAACGAATCAATCTATCTAATAGGAACCTTTCTCAGACTTTGAATAACACTAACACTTCCCCTCAATTAACTATATCAAATCATAATACAGAACTTTGGTTCAATCATAAATTGTAAATCCAAATTCAATGAAACATACAAATTAATAGAAAGATGAATGCAATGTAGTGGAATAGTTAAAAAAATGGTATCCAGATATACACAAATTTGACTCAACAAAATTTCATTCTTCACACCAAAATTTAGTCGACCTTTGTATTGAGTTTCAAAAGAGCACATATAGATCCCAGAGTTGGACTATTACAAAAAAGGGGGAATAAAAATGGTTCAACTTCCCTAACCAGGAATGATAAACACCTATTTTTCCATTACAAACTTTATCAAAATTAATATAAGGGGTAATATTTATGTTTCCATTTTCTTCCCCTTATCTATTTTTGCCCTATAGGTGGTGACAGCTGTGATGACTGGAATTAGCTCTTCATGTCTATTGGCATGGACATTGGTATATCTGATGAGCCACCTAGAATGATCTTTGGTTAGGCTCTTAACTGCATCTACCCGATCCTTCAACTCTTCCATAGCTTTGTAGATGCATCCACTCAACTATTGAAGTTTTGACACCTTATCCAAGTGAGAAGAGGACTTCTATGCTAACTTATCTACATAGTCTGAGAAGGATTTCTACATGGTGGTTACTCCGATCATCTCTTTTCCTTGACCGCTTGTCTTTGATTCCATGTGGAGACCCTGAAGGAGTTTAAAATATTTTCTCTACTCTTCTTTGATTTTTGTCTTTGATTCCATGTGGAGACCCTGAAGGAGTTTAAAATATTTTCTCTGCTCTTCTTTGATTTTAACATCTCTTGCAATCCCCCTTCAGCTTGAATGATCGTATCAGTCTTAAACTCTAGGTTTTGAAGCCGCTCAATCAGAGGCTCATCTCCTTTCTACAGGATCTTAGCCTTTAGTGCCTCCTTAGTCTTCATTTTAACTGCTACGTGCAGCGAGACTATGCATTCTTAACACTTTACCCTCTCTGATGTGAGAGTCTGCAAATTCTTTTCAATGTAGCTCCTCTCTTTCTCTAACTTCAGTAGAGTGTTACCCAGCTCCTCAAAAACTACCAGCCCTTCAAATTTAAGCCTCTTGATCCATCGTTTACCAATTTTCCCAAAATGCATGTCTTCCTGCAACTTGGCTATGATAGCCTGATTCTTTGAAGCATTGGGGTCGAAAGTGGTTTGGGTGCTCGAAATGCTGGCCACTAGAGTAACTAACTGTCTGATGAAGTTAGTTAGTTCAGCAACCTCTACTTTAAGTTGGACCTTAGCATTTTTGAGTTCCTTGAGCTCTTCCTCAATTACAATGTTGATGGATTTCCACCAATCCACTTTAGTATCATGGTGAGCCAGTCCCATATAAAATGACTGTAGCTCAAAATCAGAGGTGGTCAAATCTTTGATCCTACCTTCTTTGGTGGTGTTTTCTACCTCCATGGTAAAGTGCCCTGTTTATGGGTCTCAACCTAATGTAGATAAAGTCTTTTCTTTCTTCACTTTGCTCATAATAGTACTAGACTGTAGGGCCCATGAAAGAGTATCCTTACGGGGAGCTCCTTCTTTGATCCTCTTCCTCTTGCGCTCTAAAGTGATCTCTATCCAGGACTCCGTGCTAGTGACTTTGGTAGCAGAGACCAATTCCTCTATGAACAACTTCCTGATAACTAGAGGAGTAGCTTTTGGCCTAGAATAAAATGGGTTCACCAAGGTAGGAGAGGAAGAAACCAATTTAATAACTTGAGAAACCTTCTATTGCTTTCCAGCTTCCTCATCTGATTCTGTAGCTCCAGTATTAGAGCTATCTTCACCCACTTCCACTATAACAGGGGAACCTCACTTTGGGGTATCTTGAACTGAAGTATCTCCTTGTTTGCCCACAATGCTGATTTTGGCTGGTTGTTTTTTTTTTAACTCTTGACAGGCTCATTCATAGACTTGACCAGTTCTATAGAGACTGCTTCTTCCGTGGAACCAATGTTAGAGGCTGAACCATCTCCACAATTTTTGTCCAACGGAATCATCTTCTTAGGAGGCTCATCACCTCCACCCACTAGTTGGACTAATTCTTTGGCTACGGTCAGAATATTTACTAAAGATGATGCAGGGGTACTCCTGGTCTCTTCTATTGGAGTTTGTCGAGAGGGTGGTTTCCTTTTCGACTTCTTCCTTCTGCGTGCTGTCCACTCAACCCATTGTTTCATCCTTCTATAAATCCCACCCATCAAGGTTTCTAAGTCATCAATAGCTTGACCTAGCATGGGTTCAGAGCTTATGGGAAGGGGCTTGATCTTCTCTATGTATGTATCACGTACATATGTTGTTCGTCATCTTCTAGCCCCTCAACTGCAATGTTAACTTTGAACTTTTTGTTTTGTTCAATAGTTAACCTTGCGTAGAAGCTTTCTCTACTCTCTAAGTCATCCTTGCAGTTGGCCCAATAATCTTCAATATCATCAATGTGATGGATAGTGCAACCCATTTGTAGATAATCTCGAGCATAGTTCACAGGATCATACTGCGGCCTCAGACATCATATGTTTCTAAATGAAACCTCTTTGAGAATGTTTTCAAAACATTCTTTGCATCGGACTGGGATGCACAAATGTAGGCCCCAATGGTCATGGGGAAATCATAGCCTTTCTTCTGGGTGCTTGCATAGATCAAGTTCACCTAGACCGCTTGCCTCATCACTTCAACCAACATGATCATGTCATCCAGATATCTGGGTAGCTTCCGAGGGAAATTGTTGAATCTTGTAAGACGAATGTATGAGAAATTTGCAAATTAGATAAAATAAGCTCTAAATTGGCTGATGAATGCCATGGCTTTTGGAGAAAATCTCCTTTTTGGGCAACCTTGTAAATCCCTACACAATCTCATTGTAAATGCATGATTGAATTTGAGATATTCATATAACTGTTATGCAATTGCAGATAGGGAAAGAACTCATAGCTTTTGACATCTTCCAGAAATTCTTCTAATCTAGGAATTCCTAGCCAAAGTTGAATAGTAGCCAAAATATATAATAGAACCGAGGACATATAGAGATCATTTTGATGTTTATCTCTATTTAGGGCATTGGAGAGATTTTCACGTACCATGAGGGCCCAATCAATAAAATGGTGTTGAGAGAAAATCACCTGGACTAGGAAGAAATGATGCTCAATAAAATTTAGCGCATTGCTCTCACCTCTGATCCTATGAAGCAATACCAGGATATCCACAATCTCCAGCTTCAAGTTTGTGCCATATAGAGTTTTGGGCAACTTGCCCTTGGTGCTCTTCGACTCCTGGAACCATGTCTTCATTATCTCCTTCTTCCACATGACCTTCTTCGCTCCATACTCAGCAACCACCCAACTCTAGGTCATCTTTGAGTATTCATCTTACTCTGGAATAGGAAGGGAGTTCTAGATGGAGTCACGGTCAATAGATAGCAGTATTGTATCATCAGGAAAGAGAATTTTCTTAGTGTCTAGGTTATAATGAGCTATACATTCTCTAACAAGCTCAGGAGCTTGAATTTCCATAGGGAAGTCGACAACTTTGACCAGCCCACTCTCCTTCAATTTTTTAGTAATGGGGTGTATTGGATCCACCTTCAATCTGTTCTAGAATCTCTGCATATCGAAGAACTTTAGAGAAGTGTCCGTGATGTTGTGCCAATCAGAAGTGATGTCGTTCATTCCATCGAACCCTGTAAATCTGGTAGTCATGCTTTGATTGATTTGAAACGGGAACTAGGGATATATCTCAGGAACATGAAAGCAAAGAACAACTATTGCCAAGAGCTTTTAATTTAGACAATTCGTCAAACAGATGGTAGTTCCTCTTTGTATCA
Source organism: Thuja plicata (assembly GCA_018584345.1). Taxonomy (NCBI): domain Eukaryota; kingdom Viridiplantae; phylum Streptophyta; class Pinopsida; order Cupressales; family Cupressaceae; genus Thuja; species Thuja plicata. The sequence goes on along the minus strand of MU226827.1, from coordinate 114,350 downwards.
CTTCATTGAATTTATAATTTTTGAATTCTTACCATTAACGACCGACTTCCCGCGCCACACAAATGAAGAGACTTAAGCATTTATGAAAAAGTCTGTTATGAAGCAAAACAGATTAATTTGAATTAATTACTTTACCTCTACGGGCCATTAAGAAACATCTTTTCACTTTAGATAACCGTAATGGTAACTTTTTGGAGGTAGCGGATAATTGCTTTCCCGCTTCTCTTTGGGCGGAGAAATGCTTTTGGGGTGATCCTTTCTCAGAAATCCACTAAGGAGGAATCTTAGCCTGTTGCAATGCTAAAATGACATGTGGTGATCTTATTTGCTTTCTTTATACCTTGAAACCCCTCATAAGTCAATTTTTCTTCATGGATCTTGCATATAACAATCTAGCGGAAAATGCATCTCATGGGTCGAAACCCGCCTATTTGAAGTAGTGGAGAAGCCATTTTCCACTTTTTTGCCATTGAGATTTCCTTCTTAGATTCTTTATCATTTGATCATTCCTCTGACCTGATGGGATTTGAGTTGAATCTAGCTGCCTTTCTAAACTTCAATTATCTATTTCCAACTTCAATTGACCATTGAGACTTTTGGAATTACCCACTGTGGAAAACACACTCTACAGGTGATTTTTCGCAAAGGAGAAGCCCGAAACCAATTTTCTGCCAATGCTGCAAAATGAAGTGTCAACACCAAAGACTTCAAATGTAAATATAACCAATGTTAGAAACCTCTGAAATATGACCTTTACCGGATTTGGGAACTTAACCTACCCAATGAAACATGATCTTAGATACAAATTCCCTCCGGCTTACAAAAGAGAAGTCAATTTGGGGAAATCTGATAAAGGCCTCCTAGCCTAAGGGGAAAACTAGACTTAGACTCAAGAATTTCATGAAGATATCAAGACCAATGCTACACACTAAACTTCCATTTTTGTCTAAAGGTATGTAGGACAAAAATGGGGCAACAGATTCCTAATTGTCAGAGGGGACCATCATTTTAAAAATATCATTCAATCAAAAAGTAAAGGTGCGAGGTAATAAAAAATTCAATTTTAGAGAAATTATAGTTCAATATAGTGATTTTGGTATTCTTAATTTGATATATATAAACTATTACTGACATAAGTAATATAGTTTCTTATTTTAATTTTTGTATTGTAGTCATCTTTAAAGCCATGTACTACTTCAAAGAGGCTATATTTTTATGCTCCACCAGAACCATAGGATTTAATAAAGACATATAGTGTCACTTGTGATCATTTGATAGAGAAATATTATAGTCATTCAACATTTTTTCTTATATAGATCTGAAGATGGCATATCTCACATTTTTGTATATGAACATGTACACTTGATTATTCTATAGTTTGATATATAAAGAAAAACCTAAGGCTTTATTTTATGCAATGTAACAATTTGCTAATAAATATGAGCATGTGTAGAGGGAAGACAGACAAGTGTCTAACCTTGTTGGGGTCAAAAAGTCTTGTTCGTCCATCCAATTTGTGCCCATTTTTAAGGCCCTTAAAGTAACAAAATGGTGAAAGAATGAAGAATTTTCAACTCTTATGACCCTTCCATTGATGGTTCCTCTTATCAACTTCTAGATGATATTAATTAGGCTCAATTTGAGTCAAGATTTCTCCAAAATATCCTCAATTTGTTTAAAAATCATAGGTCTCTCCTATATTATCTCCAATGATGTCTCCAAACTACTCAACTACCTCTCTAAGTCTATAGGCCATGTGTTATTCAAGGTTTTGGAGTTGGAAAGCCATGAGGTTGAGTGGAAGAGAAATGAATCATTTAAAACCTCTCCAACTGCTCTAAACTATGTTGTAATGGCTTGAAACCTGCCTTTCATTTCTTCAATGTTTATGAGCTTTTGTGCATGTCATAGTGCTTAGTAGGAGTCACTAACTAATCTAATCATTGAACTCGATGTCTTTTTCTTCTTCTTGTTAATTAGGAAAATAATTAAGAAACAAGAAATGTCCAAGTTGTGATGAAGAACCATAATTCCAAAAAAAGATCCTAAGCTACCAATGAAGTAATCAAACCAAAATACAAATTAAAAAAGAAAATGCAAACCAAAGAATTACATTTGAGCAACCTCCATTGTCCTTATTCTTCTTTGAAATAGCTCTCAAATTTTAATATGTAGGCATAAATTGAAAGCATGATAATGATATTGACAAGGGGAAAGTGAGAAAAGATGGGGGAACAAAAAGGGGGTATAAGTTGCCACTTTTTGTTTTTCCTAAAATCAGCGAACTTTCAACTTCCACAAGAACATCAAGATAATTACACTCAAAATTTGAAGATGTGACAAGAACAATAGTTGTAGTACTCCAAATCTAGTTTCTAAATTATTAATTTTTTAAAAACAATTGGTTGAGATTAAGGACCTAAACAAAATAACATAGCGTCTGGTGTGCTTCCCCTAAAGTGCCAACTTTATTTTTGAATTGTTTTAATCACTCCAGTGAGATGTTAGCTAACACTATGTAGTTTATCCCATCTTTTTTGGCTAATTGTTTGATGAATGTGTGATATTTTAAATTTTTTTGAAGTGGACACAACCTGAAAACATGAAATTTGAGCATGCTCCCCCTAGAGTTTGTTGAAAACTAATGAAAAATGATTTTTTTGTAGGTGTGTATAATTGACTCTATTTCTAAAAATGTAATTTATTTCAAAATTTGATGAACAAGCTAAAATATATGCCCAAAATACTACATGTTGGTTTTTGAAAAAAATCAAACCTACTTACAAAAGAAATTAGAGATGGAAAGCTTAACATAATCAAAATTGAAAATAAATTATACGGTTAGATAGATAAAAAGATCTTAACAACATCATGGTGTCTAATAATATCTATGTTAAACCATGTGCAAACCTGACATGGAGCATGGATGAAAATGTGAGAATTTTTGGCATGTTTTCTAAAAAATGCGTCTTAGGCTTGTTATAGTTGTCCAAGCTTAGGGCTCGGTGTTTCCCAAGTTAGTTAATATGGTGCACACCATATATTGTGTGTGTCATACATAAAAAATATTCTCCATATGGTGTGCCCCATATATGGTGCATGCCATATATGGCCCTAGCCGACTTAAAAATGCTTTTTTTGCACTATCAAGTCACAATTAATCTCTTAACATGAGTATATAGATGAAATATAACATTTAAGTATAAGTTAATTATATTTCATGTATTCATTGTTAGGATGTTTGAGAGTGGTTTCAAATATTCTAGGAGTTATAATGTAAATTTTAGGTTTTTGACGGTCATGTAAATTTTCAGGCTTAGTCAAATTTCAGCAATCAACATGCTCCTATCAATACTCTATCATTCTCTATATCTCAGTCTCTTGATCTCCCCAAAATTCTATACCTATATCTTTCCCTCTCTTATCTCTCTCACCTCTCTCTCCCATCTCCAGGTCTCTACCACCCTCTCACTCTCTCTACATCACCTTCCCTTTTGAGGGTGCATTACTTCTATTGATACGTCTTCTATATATATCTTTCTCCCTCTCTTATCTCTCTCACAAATAACCCCCCTCCCTAGGTCCCTCCCTCCCGTACTTCCTATCTCCCACTCTATCTCCCTTCCTTCCTTACCTTTATATCAATCTTCCTCTCCCACTCTCTTTTAGTTTATGTATGCATTCTCTAGGTTATTGTCTATCCCTGTCACCCACTCTCTCCCCTCTCTAGTTTTCTCCCTCCCTCCCTCTCAACCTCTATAGGTATGTGCATCCATGTCTTATTACACACCTCTCTCTATCCCCTTATATCTATCTCACTAGTATAATCTCTCACAATCTAGGTCTCTCACTTCTCTCCCCCCTCTATGTACCTCACCTCTTTGCATATCCCTCTCTAGTTCTCTCCCTCCCACTTCACCTCTCTCTCCATCACACCTTACCCATTTCCCTCTATATAATCTCTCCTCTTCTCTCTCTTCCCTCACCTCTCTCTTGCCTCCTTTTATAGTTCACTCCATCTATGTCTAGCTCTCCCTCCACCCTGTCTTACTCTACTCTCTCTTTATTCTTATGTATCTCCTTTACTCCCTCCCTCCCACCTCTAGGTAATTACCTCTCCCCCTAATTTATAAGGTATAGTTTTTATGGTATATATTTTTTTAAATAAGGTGTAGGATATAAGGTTTAGGGTTGAGGATATTGGTATCGGGTTTAGGGTACATAGGGTTGTCTCTCTCTCTCTCTCTCTCTCTCTCTATATATATATATATATATATAGGACCTAAATCCTTTCTCCCTCTCTCACTCTTTTCCTCCATCCCCTATATCTCCTTCACTCCCTCTCTCTCTACCTTTCCCTCTTTGTCTTCCCCCTCTATCTTTCTTCCTTTCTCATTATCTCCTTCTT
>MU226827.1:83933-105165 GCA_018584345.1 Thuja plicata | reverse complement strand
CTTAAATAATTGAATTTAAATCTTGTTGATCCTATGCAAAAATAGAAACTGGTTACATGCATTGTATGGAATATTTTGAAAATGGAAGATTATTAATCATGTCAAGTTTGATTTTTCTTCATTTTTCGTCCAATATGCTTGTCAAATTGGATCAATGCATCGGGACGATGCATTTTAAGGGGGGGAGGATGTCACAACCCACTTTCTTCCTTACCGATAATTTAGCGGAAACTTTAATTTTTAACATAGAGAGTGGTTGATAATTATAGAAAGTAATTTATTTGTGGTCATGAAGATTTTCGTAATTAGCGGAGGTGGAAACTGAGTTCAGTTTAGGCAGGAATCTTCTTGCATGATGGATGCTCCTTCTTCTTGGAGATGAGTGGGCAGTTAGTTGGGGGCAGTTTTTTTTAGTAGAACTAAAATCTTTTTTTTTTGAAAAAGGGAGGGGGACCGGAGCAGGGGAGTGGGCACAAACTGTGAGCGGCTGTGGTAGCTAGTGAGTTGGGTCTCACAGTGCCCATGCCATATTGTCTCCTTTTCAGCCATACCGTGCTCTCAAGAAAGTGATGCCCTGTCATGAGATTAGTTTTTATTTGACTATTTACTTTTCCGCACCATATATCAATGGATGTGGATAGTGTGAAGCCGTTTTGAGGAAAGTGGCCGAGTCTCTGCGCGTTGTTCACTAAACTGCGTATGGTGTATGGATATTACTTGCAGACGCCTTCCTTGTTTTGTTTCTTTCATCTTACCTGTCCTGAGAGCTGCGTGATCAACTATAAGTAAACTTTCAGCCCTCCTTATTTAATGTTAGAATGACACGAACTCAATGATAAAGCATGCATAGCCAATATCCAGGATACATGAGGAATCGGATAAGATACAGTAGCCTATTTGCTATCTATGTTACTCTGCTGGAAGAGATACCTCTTGATCATGGCACCCGATCCCAATGTTATTCCGCAAAGAGATTATACTTATAACTTTTAAAAAGTTTAAAAACTACAGAATTTAGTTGTCCCATCATCTTTTCCTGTTCTTCATGTTTCTGATGCCTTTGAACTGCGAAAATTCTGTTTTAACTCAGAAACTCTTTTCATGCATTGAGGTTTAGATTTACCAGGAACATCAGCAGCAATCTTGTCCCACCGCGTATTTGTATCCTTTGGAAAAGCCTTGAGAGCATTCAACAATGCCCTATCCTCTACATCGCTCCACCCCATTTTTCTCCTCCAACATTGGTGCTTTATCAGGCTCTGGTAGAACAGACATGTCCAAAACTTTCCTATGCTCAAGAAATTTTGAGTAAGAATCATCCCTCTGCATGCGCAGCAACATAACTGTGTAACCTTTAGCCAAGCCTTAGCTGTAAACACTCTATCTCATTCACATTTTTTTTCTTCCTTCTATCCTCTGTGAAAATCGGTGGCTGAGACATGACGGTGTTGAAATGCTATATACTCTGTCAAATCTGTTGTTAGCAATAGATATTCCCATAAATGATAGAAGATGTATTAATATTCAGACTGGTTAATGTAGACAGTAAGAGCACTGGATATTTTCCCTTCTTGCATGCCATTCTTCAGTGACCATATAGCTCTAGACTGCTCGTGTGCTTATGTCTTTTCCCTTTGATGGTATTTGCATGAGTTTTTTTTGGATATCTTTCCATTGGGGTGACCCGCTGGAGTGGTGTTCTTGATAGCGCTGTTATTGGTTGGATTTGTATACTCTGCAGTGCGTGGGGATGTTGGCCTATTACTGTTGACTGACTGTCATGGTCGATTGTGTTCCACATTTTTCCTCTTTTAGCAGTGGTGTTATCTCCAGTGCTGTGTCCAATGTTTCATCTTTTAGCCGTGGTATTTACCTTCAACGTTGTGTCCTTGTTTCATTTTAAACAATGGCGTTTACTTTCAGCCTTGTGTCTTTGCCTTCATCTTTAACTAGTATGGGTTTAAATCTCAGTGTTGTTTCATTTGACTTGTAAGGAAGTTAGGATCTGTTTATATAACTCTACAGATCCTTTCATTTCAAAATGATCAAGAGGATAGTGCCTTTCGACATTGTCTACAGGTGTTCAATAATATGGAAGGGGCTACTGCTAGTAGCAAGATTGCCTTTTAGTTGTAACTTTGTTTCTTATAGTCGAGATGTCTATCCACACTTGCATTGTAATTTGGGTTCTTACCAAATGAGAACTCGGTTGGAAACAGAGGGTCCATGTTTTGGTTTCTTGTTGATTTTGAACTTTAAGGTGTTATCAACGAAAATATGGGTGCTTCATTTGTCATATCTTTGATGTACTTTTTGAATATCCAAGATAACAATATATTACTCCTGACCATATTAAGGAGAGATGTTTTACCTTACTTGTTTATATTAGATGTGTGGATAGATATAAGCTTTTCCATGATGATCATTGTATGTAATGACGTCTTTGTGAAAATTATGAATTACCATAACATTCCACGTGTGAGATGGAACCTCAATTCTATGAAATGGAAAGGAAAGGAAAAGTTGACATTCCAATTTCTTAATTAAGAATATGTATTAATGTGACCTTTATTTGTATTTTAGAGTATAGAAATATTTGGCACACTAATTCCATTACTTCAGGCAGTTTTACTTTGTTAGACTATCTCTAGCTGGGCTGGGTATCTTTCATGTCAGGAAAGATTTCGGGGAAGTGTTACTACTTCGTGGTAGGGTGGAAACGCACTCCCACAATATTCTTGCCCTAGCTAACTTTTGTGAACAGGTTTCTGAAGTTTTTTTTTTCCTTCAGGAAGGACATTACCTTATAGTGCTACACACATCTGTATTCGTCATGGTTGGTATTTCTCGACTCTGAGGTTTGCCTTTCTTTTTATGAGATGGAAGTTTGTAATTGAGGCTATTATTAATCTTTTACTATATGTCTCGACAGTTGGTCGAAAAATCTATTGCGTCATTATCTTGACATGACAGGTTATTGTTACTTGTACTTGATGGGACATTTCTTGTTGTGATGTCTTTAGGACACTCGACATATGGTCGACGTTTCACTCGACTTTGTACAGAGGTATAATTTATCTTTTCGACAGATATGATCGTAATTGTTTTCTGATCTTTCTATTTAATAGCGACTTTATTGATAACTTGTCGACTTATGTAATCGACCATTGACTTGTTGACCGACTCCCTAAAATAGTGGGTTTTATTGATGTGGCTTTTAGTGTCAAAATTTCAGTCTTTACATATAGGTACTTCTTGAGCCTTCTCTCCACCCTAGTTCTTGTCTTATATTATCTTGATATCCTCTTTAACGTGTGAATTCCCTACCCCTCTCATAACAGGGAATATTTGAGTTGGGAGGCTCCAAGCTTGAAGATGAACCATAAATTCAGAGCTGGATTTGGGGAGGGATTAAACAAAGGTTTAATACAGTCACCAGTGACTCATAGACGACTGTGGAGCAGATTTTCTTGTTAGAAAACTGCTTTCGGTGCTTCACACAGAGTGAGTCAGGATTTTTTTATAATTGATTTTGATGGGTGTGAGCAGAAAAAGAGAAGATGCTATGAGGACGCGGAGAAGAAAAGTGAGAAAGATAACGTACAAGCCAATTCAGTTGAGGAAGGTACTCATTTTTTGTAAAAGTAGCGTCGTTTTAAGCAGTGGAAAGTGTCTCTTTTGATTCTTTCAGAGCCGTTAAGCTACTTGGAGAATTTTTGTCAAGGAGAATCTCACAAAATAACATAAATTGAAGCTCTGCAGTGATCATTACTAAACATAGTTTAAATTAATAGTTTGTGGTTGAAAAAAATGTGTAATTTTTAATAATGGATGGTTGAAATTGAATCTATTTTTTATGGAATGTGTGTTATATGAGGATATTATTCAATATGAAAATAATTTTTCTAAGGGTTAAATTTGTTTAGTAGTCATGGTACACAAGTCTTAGGTTAAATTTCTACAAAATTAGAATGGAGATTGAGAGATTAAGAGTAGTAGGAAAGATGTATTACAAAAGAGTAGTTTGGGAGAAGAAAGAATTTGTATTTTCTGAAGCAATGGTGTGGTTGAAATTGAGAATTTTGGCCTTGGAGAATCTTCTGTTAGAAAGAATTGTAACTTTTAATAATGAGTGGTTGAAATTGAATTGTACTTCATCATGAAGTGTTCTATCTTCAAGCAATCTAATCATTTCGTCTTTAGGATGAATGGATAAGCATTTTTTATGTACATGGACTCATTCACTGCAGGCAAATAATTGTTTTAAGGGTCAAATTCAATCAAACCTCTTCCCCTAAGAGAAAAGGATTGAGGGGTCTCTATTTTGCTAAAGTCAGAATGGAGTTTGTGGGATTAAGAGTAGTAAGTAGCAGTTTGTGGGAAAAAAGAATTTCAATGGCATGGTTGAAATTAAATGACACTTCGTCAAATGAATTTGTGGCAATTGAAGATATTCATATTTGGTATGAAATTTTTTTTGTTTTTTTTTGTTTTTTATGGGTAGTATGAAAAATAATTTAAAGGTGGGTATCCTAAATGAGTAATTTGAAGAGACAAGGCTTCACAAAACAACTTATTTCTCAACCAGATTCGTAATAGATACACTGATATCAAATAGAACTTGATAATTATTAAGGATGGACTCTTGATTTTTTAAAATACTGATCTGATAAACATCATTAAATTTATTTTTTTTCTTTTATTTGTTTATATAATATAAGACACTACTACTATCACAAATTCAAATTTAAAATTAGAATATATATATTCTAAATGAATTATTTGAAGAAATAAGCCTTCATAAAAACACCTGATATCTTGATAAAATTCATTAAAAAAAATCACCCAATAAAATTTTAAATAAATAAGATAGGCACCACTCTTTGATGTTTTGAACGGTTAATCTGGTTGTTAACTTCATTAAAAATCCGTTATTCTCCATTACACTAATATAATTATAAGACACTACCGACTACTAGTGGTGGCCATCACAAGCTCTAGTTTAATTTAAATTTAAAGACAAGACTAGACAGGCTGTGAATGTATCTACGCTAAGACTGGAAGAGCAGATAAGTTAGTTAAAGTAGGTAGTCAGCAAAGTGACGTAGACATAGGAAAGAATATAAAAGAAGGGGAGAGGAGGGATTCCATAAAAAGTATGCTAACGACTAGTTTCTTATCTAGGTGGTTGACTAGGGAGTAGAATTGCAGGTCTGATTTAAGAGATAAGGTTGTGATGTCCCAAACCCTCCATGGGATGCCATCTATCACCGACATGGACATGTTTTTATATGTTTCTATTCACGCATATTTTTTCTTATTTTTATGTATACTCTTTTAAATATTATAAAGAGAAGGGTCTAAATTTTCAAGATTAATATTGTATGTATCTATTAGACAATAATGAATGTTAGACTATGACAAATTGTCTCTCTATTTAGTATTGCTCCTTAGGTTTTATAGATTGTGAAGGCATACACTACCTTAAGAGGGAACTAGTTCATTGGCTTCTATGAGTAATTATAATTAGTATGAGCTATTAGTCATGCAAAATTATAAGATGGGGATATGTAATATTCAAATTTGATCATAATGAAGAGTGGATGATCAAATTGGGTGTTATTAATTTTGTATATAATGTTTTAAGAGTTTTGACTATTATATCATGATTAAGATTTATTGTGATCTATAAATGTAAAATGAGCATAGTAAAATATTTTTATGAATAACGAAGAAATATTTAAGAAATTTGTGTGTGAAGCACCAAAATATAAGGTTTGAAAGAAAACTAATTTTGTATATGATGAATAAATGTAAGAAAAATTATTGTTTGTGTAATTTCGTAAATTTTTACCCTTGTGTAATTTATCATTATGCAATGTCCCTACCTTAGCTTAAAATACAAAATTTGTTGTCACCCTTTGCACCCTTCTATTTTACCTTGTCAGCACCCACTCGAAATCTCGACAATGCAGTCTTGACGGCCCAGGACAAGTGCGCATCGTGGAGATGTCTGTGTGGTACATACTCGTCCCATGAATCTGCAGACATGTAAAGTGTTGTTGGGGCATTATAAATCACGACACTTGCAGTGTAACGCCCAATTCCATCGCCCATTGATACTCAAATTCAACCTTGGCCATTATATTGCCATTTTCAAACCTCATTTGGCTATCTACACACGTCTTCACAATTTGGGAACACTTCTTAGTCATTCTCTTAGCATCTTTCTTACCATTTTCATACACAAAGTATCTATTGTGTTCTTGAGCTCCATATTACAGTGGGATAACTTATTTGTGATCTCTCGGAAGTCCTTGCCTTCACTTCATCGAGTTTTGGTTCCATGGTAGAGAAGGGGAGTCTTTCATTTGATCCTTCTTTGTGTCTGATAGTATGTATCACTTCTTGATCAATATCTTTTTATTTTATCGCTTGTGTATTATCGTCTTCGGTTATCTATCATCAATTATCTATCTAGTTGTCCATGGAGGTGGAAACACCAAAATAAGGGTTTGACTATGACAAACTCTTATGCAACCCACAACCATTTTCCTTTCTTTTAGTGTGTGAAGGCATTTTGGAGAAAGGAACGTGACTATTGGCTAGCTTCGTTGCTATCACTTTGATCTTCCTTGGACTGTGTGTTTATTCTATCATCCCTATCATTTCACTATAGTTCTATTTACATAGCCTACTTATTTTTTGCATTTTTGTCCTTTATTTTTCACATACTAGTTATTATTGATATTTTAATTCTCTCAAGATTTGTACACCAAATTATATACTTTGTCCATATAGGATGAATGTGCATCGCACATATGGCCTACATTTTTGTTGTCATCCTTGACCCACACGGGTATCTGAGACAATGAGCTTGTGGATTTTGGTGTTATAGAAAATGGAGCTAAGACATGGAAGTTATGCCTCCCGGAGTGCAAAAAAATTCTTATATCTTTAATTGTGTAAAAAGACATGAAAAAAGAAAAATTTGGAAATGAGACAAAAAAAAAAATAGAACATGCTTAGAACCATCTTTCCGTTGTTTGCAAATAATGGACATCATATGAGCAAGTTATGATCTTTTGAAGTTCCAGATTTGGGAACTGCTCAGATTCACATGTGAGAATTTGCAATTTTTGAAAAATCATGGCACCAAGACCAAAAAATGCTTGCACAGATGAAAAGAACACTAAAACATAGCCCAAATAAAAAAAAATGCTTAACAAACAAAGTTTGTATGAGTGAGAACGAAGTGTTTGAAAACCACCTTCAAATCTGCAACTGCCAACGGTGAGGGGGTATTCTAAAATGTTGGGATCCATATTATGCAAAATATATGACCTGCGTGCAAAAATTAGCAACATGACCTAGATGGTTTTTTTTTCTGCAAACAAAACCCATATGATAGATTTTCTTAAAATGAAATAGAAAATGCAAATCTAGTATAAAATAATGCTCTCAGCAGCTGAAAACAACCCCATAAATGAAAAATAACCTGCAAAGGTTCAATCAACTACTTAAGACAAGGAAAAGTATGCTAAGACCTTCAATTATCACAAGATATTCATAAATCCTTTTTGATTCTCGAGATCATATGAAAACACAAGCATGAAGCAGTAGGCACAGAGCTCTGATACCATATTAGAATTCATAAATGGTGAATTCTCACATAAACCAGTGAACACCTGCATGCAAATAACCTATCACGAATAAGAAAAAATAAAAACATAGAAGAAGTGCTATGAAAGCGGGAGGAAAAAATGTATAATGAATCATTACAAGAGATCAATCATTATAAAAAGGAGATCGAAACCCTAAAAGTTAAAACCCTAAGATGAAAGAATTAATAATTGATAAGAATTGATTATTAATGAGCCTAAGTTTAGCTTAAGAAAAAATAAAGTAATTGGTGACTTAATTAATAAATCAATATAATTTAATTATTTAAGAAAAGAACCTATATGCTCCAACAGTATCTTCAAATTTGCAACATTTTATTTTGGTTCCTTCAACTCTGGACTGGCTTCTTTGTGTCTTGCTTTAAATTTATGGATTTTCTCTCTTAGCTTATTGATACAGACATTCACCTCCATTATATTTTTCTTCATCTCTCCATTCTCAAATTTCATGTATTTTATAGATCATCTAACACTGTCTTTGTTTCTTCATCAGAATAATATTCTCCAACCATATGTTCAAATTGTCAAGATCTCCCTCAAGTGGTAAATCTTTATCTGCAAGGAACCAAACTCTGATGCCAATTATTGAACAATTTGGATAACTAAGAGGGGGTGAATCCATTATCCCAAGATATTTTAAAATTAATTGACCCAGCAGCAATGTTAATCTAATTAGATAATTAAAACAATAATGAACATGAAAGTATAAAACACTATGCACAATGAACACCATATTTACGTGGAAAACCCAATATGGGAAAAACCATAGAGAAGCTAATTCTCATGAATATAAATGTCAGTTAGGGTGACACCGATTAAGGTGATTTTTATAATGAAGGTGTACTACTGATAAGCTCACTGCTAGTCAGGCTAACTGTCCTAAGTACAAAAACTGACTATGACAACCAATACAAAAAAAAGTGTTACAATCAAAACTTGAACTGATGGAGTTGCATCTACACATGCATGAATTCAATTATGGTTAATAGCACAGTAACTATCTACAACAAATTCAGATAGAAATTGACTGCGAAAATCCTCCACTACCTCTTCGCACAAACTCTGTATTATATTTCCTTTCGTTGACTATCATTTTCCTTTACACATCACCTTATCTTCTTCTTTGCACAACTTCGCATTTCACATTCGTTATCCATGACCACCTATGAAACTAAAAAGATGATATATATATATATATCAAATATGTCAGCATGAATAACAACTTTTAAATATTCATTAAGACATATAATGCTAGCATCAAACCCAAAAGATAGTTCACACGATAAGATCTTCTTTCCATGTTATCATGGGACCCATAGATAGGTCATACATAGGACAAGCATGTTACATAACATAATTACCGAAAGATATTGTATATTGAAGTACATAGGATATATTTTGGTGCCAAAGGGAATACCTCAACCAAGACCATGTCTTAATATTAAATAAATTCAATACCAACTGGAATAGCATGATAAAAAAAATTACAATAGAAGTGACAAACCAAATTTTTTTAATACACTACATAAATTTCTAAATAACAAGAATGTCCAGAGAAGGCATTAAGCACAACAAGAAATGTCAAAATATTGATCTTCATAATTTTGAACTAACTGTCTTCAACAAGTGTTACCAAAAGTACTCCCGTAACAAGAGAGAGGATCCATTCCATATAACTTACTGAAAAAACACCATATCACACTATTCACCATCCGAACCGCAACATTCTAGACCAAAAGTTTCATCATCAATGACAACAATGTCATACCAATTTCAACAAGTTGAACATTTACTAAGTTGTCTAACTCCTATGCGAGTATTCTACAAAGGTTGTTGAAAGAGAACTTGGTAATTCTCCCTAAAATTTGACCCCTTACTTATAATTTCCCATACCCTCATTTGTATGATGGGTCAAAGTACTATCAATACCATTGTTGGAGTAAATGGTCTTTTTTCCATTTTACTCTTGACCTAAGTTTACTTAGGTAAAATTATTTATTAGGTGGATATTTATTTAGATGGATATTATTTAGGTGGATATTGTTGAGTCCCACTTGGATTATAACTCCTATGATATGGTTAAGTACAATTTGGACTCTAACTCCTCCTATGATATGGTTGAGTCCAAGTTGGACTCTAAGTCTTCTAGAGGATATTGTTGAGTTCTATTAGGACTCTACTTCCTTCAGGTTGAGACACTTGTCTCAACCTTGTCCATGATTCCTATTAGTTGTTGCCTATATAAACATACTACCTTGCTTGTATTTCATATATTAGAAATATTGATATATTGGATAATGGAGATTTCTCTTGATTCTATTGAGCATTCACATCAAGTTAGCTAGTATTGTTATTCTATCCATTTTATTTCCAGATCTTTGATTTAATTCTTTTCAATTGATTCTGGTTTAAATGTGTTTTGTCAGATTCTAACATGGTATCAGAGCATGTTTTGGAAGATTAGATTATTAGTAGATATTTTTAAAAACATTACTATATTTTCTCTTGTATTTTGCATGATCTGGAGAACCAACAAAGGTTTATGAAGATCCAGTAATGCTTGTTTAGCATACATTTTTTAGATTTGGGTGATTGCAGCATTTTAGAAGCATTTTGGATTGTTACATTGTGTTTGGAAGGCTTAGAAACCCTTATTTACATATAAGGATCATGCATATCTGATAGTGGAGGTTTTGCATGTCATTTTTTCCTTGTTGGAGGCATTTTTTTACACTGTGGCCACATTTTTGGCAAGTGATAAGGAAAAATGCTTTTTGGTTTTTCTTTGCCTCATGAAAAAACTATTTGGGTATTTACTTAGTTTTTTAATTCAGGTAATAAATCATGATAAGATTGTGTCAGAATGCTTTAGCTAGACCCCTCACCATTGCAGTTTTCATTTTTGCACCTGATCTTTAAATGACTCGTTCTCAGTCATACAGAGGTATTTTTCAGTGCAATTTTTTCAAAAAGGGGTAGAATTCCATGCTATTTATAGTGGTGTAATACTTTTCTTTTTAGTAATTCCTATGTTTCCAAAAATCTAGTTTTTTCGCAGATCTAAAGGGTAGTCCTCATTTTTTGAACTTCAAACCACTATAAATTTCACATATGATCTCGAACTGAGGTCATTCTTTTTTTGAAAGTGTGTATTTTTTTTAGCATGATACATTGGTGTTGTTTTGATGTCCTTAATCTAAGATTTTATATTTACCTTCAGTATTTAGGCCCATTTCTTGGACATTGTAAAACTCTGGTAAATAAAACCAACATTGTAAATGTACTAAACTATAAAGTGCCAAATTTTAAGATGGGGGGTGATTTTTGATCTAGTAAAAAGGAGGGGTGGTCTTGTGTGCTCCTCTTTGTGTGTACCATTACTCACACCCTATAACTAATATGAGTGGAAGTCAAAAATGACAATCTATCTTAATAAGTTGGGATTGCTAAAAGTAACTATGGGTCTTAAAATTGAGCCATCACTACTTGTAGAAAAGCCAAAGTGGTTTAACAAATGTGATGAAGCTTATGGTACTCTATGCATGTATGTATCTCCTGATATTATTTTTCATGTTGAATCTTCTACAAATATAAATGATGTACGGACAACATTAGAAGGGTTGTTTGGTAAACAAGATGAATTAAGGGGACACTTATTCGAGAATGAGCTAATAGGGTTAAATCCATGTAATCTTGATACAACTAAGGACATCTTCACAAAACTAAAGGTTGTAAGATTACAATTAAAAGCATGTGGGATAGATAAGAAAGATTCACAATTGGTTCTAAGTATTCTTTACAAACTTGGTCCAAACTATTCAGTTTTTGTTTCTACATTCTATGCCATGAAAAGTGCATTAGCAACCAACTATAAAATGTCTTCTCTTGAGGAGTTTGAAAATGAACTCACAACACAATATGAAAAGCTCATTCAAATGGGCATAATTAAGCCCTCTAAATATAATGCCTTGGCTGCAAATCAAGGCACAAGAGATCAAAAAGGGTCTTCTAAGCAAGAGAAGAAACAAAAGAACCAAGGAAAAAAGAAGAAAGAACATAAACTAGCTGCCCCAAAAGTAGCTAATGATGTATCTTCTTCCAAAGGTGATAAGCCCAAGAAGGAGGAAACTATGTGTTCCTATTGTAAGAAACTTGGCCGTGATGAACACAAATGTTAGAAGAATAAAATTGATCACTTGTTTCATCTTCTTGAAAATAATAGCATCAAGGTGCCTAATTCTATCAAATCAAGCTCATCTCAAGAATCTTCAAAGGACGCAAGTAAATGGAAAGGAAAGGATAAGGCCCTACTTGTTGTTTATTCAAAAAAAAATTCTTGGATTATTGACATGGGTGCTTCGCACCACATGGTTTCATCAATAGGTATTTTTTCCTCCTTGGAGTCATGTTCTATGTCATCTATTCTTTTTGGTGATGACACTCATGCTTAAGTCCATGAGAAAGGGTTTTTTTGTTGGCAAGTAATCAATTTTGTGTAAATGTGATTTACTTTTTGGTTTTCATTTATGGCAACACATCTGGGTTTCAGATCGATTCCAGAAAAGATAAGTTTTGATGATTCAGAAATCGACTAAGTGTAAAAGCAGAGATACATAAGTATTTTGGATGCCGAAGATCAAGATCAGTGATTTAGGGAAAGAGAGCTCAAAGGAAGATAGTATGAGGTATGTATGACCTCCAACTAAGATTGATTCAGTTTTGGTTGAGTTTACGGTGAGTTAGATAGAATTGAAGACGGACATACTACAACAGAACAACGAAACAAAGCAGTTTGATAGTAGCAAAGATTGAGGGAGTATGGCTTGGACTCCAGAAAATTGAAGTTGTATTTTGGTTGTTGATAACCTCCACATTGACTATGCAAGAGCACCGACTATGCATTTGATATTTAATATATTAAATATATTTTGTATTGAAGGTCGACTTTGTAATATTTGTAATATTCATGTTGAGAAGCCGACTTTGTAAAGTTGTGAGATATATATGTAAGATCTTTTTGATAAAGATAGAAGAAGGAAAATGTTGGTAAGTAGTTAGTGGATAGTTGGATGAGTTGTTGAGTGAATAGCGGAGCAGAGAATGACATAGATCATTGAAGAACATTAAAGGAACTATCTAAGCTCCAGTGTTGCTTGTTTTTGTTCATGACTGAGAACACTTTGTAACCTGGATTATATTGTAAGAGTTGTAAGCTCAGTTGGCCCCTAACAGGGTGTTGTGAACCTTTAACAGGGTTGTAATTCTTTTAATAAGGAAATGTGCTATGCAATATTCAGCTCCTAACAGGGCTAGGTCTCCTTACAGGGACATTATACTTTAGTACATGTTTGTGGGTACCATCCCCATCGGGGTTTTCCCTTGGCTAGGGTTTCCTCGAAAACAAAATATGGTGTTATGAGTACTGTGTCATTTGCTTATGTTCTTTTCTTTACTACAAGTTTATGGTTAATATATAAATGGTTGAAGAATTTAATTAAGTGCTATAATACTAATTCGCCCCCCCTCTCAGTATTATCCAATCCTAAATATTGGTATCAGAGCTTTTGGCCCTTGGAGAGAAAGTCTAACAGCTTGAGGGAGATCATAATGGATTTGGACAGTTTGCAAGAAAACTTTGATGTTGCACTTGAAGACCTTGACAAAGCAAAAGAGAGAACGGAGAGTTGAGATTCAACATGCGAAGAGATGAGAGATTCATAAAGAAACTCAAAGATCAACTTGAGCTTTCCAAAAATCAAAGACAAGATCTTGTGGTTCAAATAAAAGAGGATTCAGATGAAGATAGTTCAGATTAGGTGAAGAAACTAAAAGAAGAGAATGAAACTCTGAAACTTGAAAATGAGACTATGGCTAAAGAAATATAGGTACATAAGGATGCTAAGAAGAAATTTGAAGAAGCTTTAAATAGTGCATTAGATCAAATGAAGAATGAGGATGACAACTACAAGAACAAGTATCTGGAAATGGAAAAATACAATCAGATTATAAAAGGTGAACTTGTTGAAGCAAAGAAACACATTGAGAAACTTCACACCAGCAGTGATTTGATTGATGAACAGAGAGACAAACAGAAACCTAAAGGTGATATGACTGGAATTGGCTTCAATGAAGCTGAATTTTCAAAGAATCAAGAAGAGAAATCAAATGAGAAGATTGATGTTGAGAAACCTTCTATTGAAAAGCCTAAAGAGAAGATCAGACCCTTCAGAGGTAGATGCTTTGGCTGCAACAGATTTGGACACATGAAGAGAGATTGCAGAGGTAATGCCCCTTTTAGAACTTTTCCTGGTTATTATTTTAACTGAAATGGATATGGGCACAAGAAAGAAGAATGCAGAAAACCTAATCAGTCAGGATATAGACAAGACAATGGAAGAGAATCTACAGTGAAACCTATATGCTACAAATGTAAAATCATCAAACACATTGTGAAGTACTGCAAAATGCAAGTCAATCAGGAAAGAAGACCTCCTATATATTACAAATGTAATAATCTAGGACATATAGAAAAATTTTGCAGGTATAATGGATCAGACAATAGAAGAGTACCACCTCCTATGAATTCACAGAATAATGGAAATGATATTGGTAAGAGTGTTTTAGATTTGAAGAGTGATCTTGAAAGTTGTTTTAAGAAGGCAGAAGATACCAATAGTGGTAATATATGGAAGATAAAAGAAACTAGTGAGAAATCAGTTCAAGGAGAGTCAGTAGAGGCTACTGGATCTTTGCCTGATGGTAGCAAGACAGAATCGACCTAATTGGCCAATCATGGCCTTAGGGGGAGCATTGGATACAAACACCGGAATATATCCTACCCCAAAATTTGTGGATTGATCTTGTGCGAGCTTGGGTATAAGCTTGGCTGACATCATGAAGTATAAATCTAAGATCGCAACATCAGCCGACACATATATTTTGTTTGCGAGATCTAATAGCTGACTAGACAGTTTTAAAGTGAAAGTGAAATTCATAACTTAAACTTGTATAAAGCTCCACTTGATGACCTATCTCTTTACCATTTGATGAAGAGCGAGCCAAGGAAACCAAAGAGCAGAGAAGTTCAAATTATTCTACATTGGCCATGCATGATCGATTGAAGGATAAACTCAGAATTCAGCGGAAGAAAGGTATTTACATCATCTAGCCATGGATGCACCTATTATTTTTGATGTTACAGATCGACCTAGGTATAATTTTAAGAAACATCCAATCAAATCATGTGAAGAGGATCCAAAGGGAGCATTTTCCCAAACCCCGTATGGTGTGTTACACGTAGAAGATATTAGGGCTTACATACATTGTAAGTATGATATACTGGGAATTGATGATATATCAATTGAGATGGAGTATATGACTGATAATGGAATAATGAGAGAAGAATACAAACACATTGATCAGCTGAGCATAATGAAAATTATGGACTTATGCAAATTCAATGAAGATGAATGGTTCAAAATACTATTAAGTAGGGTTCATGATCATTTTATCTGGATTGGTGATCAACCTGTGAAGATTTGTAGTGACCTAATCCATGAAATCACTGGATTGGACAACACTGAAGTCATCCCTATTGCGGAGAAACATGTGAAGAAAGAAGTTGAAACCCTAACTCATTCTGAATGGGACAGACAGACAATGAAAGTAAACAACATCTTTCAGTAAGATGTAAGATTGATTGCGATGATACTTGGGTGCAAATTCTACTATAGTAGCAGACCTAACTCAGTATCTGCTGGGGTAATTATGATGGCATGGAGAACGGTGAAGGAGAATGTACAGTATAATCTATGCAAAGTTCTGGCACGACAATTCCTTGAGAATGTGAAGCTTGTGAAGAAGGACAAAACAAAAACCTTTAGATTTGGTTTATTGCTGATGCATATGTTCATTCATATTAAGCACAAGTTTCCAGGCTTACATCCTAGTGGTTGGAGATCTGGAGTACCTACTGGCATATTGATTTCACAGAGCTACAAGAGACAGAATGCTACTTGGGTTGATGGTGAACTGTTTGGTATGATCAAGATACTACAAAGACGGATGAACACAAGATATAGAATACATGAAGACAATGTTGAGAAATACAAAGATACAATCTATTTCATGGTTGAAACTAATTGTGTGTGCTTTGAAGAAGTCATACCTAGGAAGAAATGGTGTTATCCCATGGGTTATGAAGCAAGGTCTAAAGTACTTACTATGAAAGTAGAACATGTACTTGAATCAGAGATTGATACAATAAAGGAAAGATGGGGAACTTATGAGGAAAAGTCAATAAAAGTGAGAGGAGAACAGATTAGAGGTCTGAGGAAGAGAAAGATTGAAAATATTGAACATGAATGCGGAGTTAAAGCTTGATTAACAGAACAGGAACTAAAAGAAGTCAAAAAGAAGATGATAGAAAGATCACTTGGACCAGCAAGGGGAAGTACTACAGCCCCTCCCACTCCTAAGATAATTATGGTAGACAGTCCACCTCCTCCTCAATAGAAAACAACACAAGCTGAAAAATATCACTTCTAGAGTTACCAGATCAAGCATGCATACATCACCTAAAAAATAGAGCACATTAGGAGAAGAGAAGAAAGAAGAAAAACACATTTGGAAAGCTGACCTAAAGATGCTAGAGAAGAGAGCATTAGAACAATGCAAATTGGTCACAATTGATAAATACTATAACAGGTATGAAGAAGCAGACAAACTTAAAATTAAGGACATTGTGATAGAGCACTTACTTACTTTCAAATAGACACTGTTAGAAATTGAAGGAAGCATACCCATAGACCTATATGGAATATTGGAGATAATAAAACATGTTGTACAAATTGAAGATGATACAATCAAAAACCAATAAATTGATAACATGTTGCCTGTGATATCAATTCAAGAAAGGGACAGAATATAAAAGGAACTAAAACCTCTACTAAGGACCAAGGTGATATTATTGAAAATTATGGCGAGGAAATATGATGAAGTCACTGAGGAAACTCAGAAGGCACTGGAGAAGATACTGATGAGTACTACTTCTAACAAGACATCACCTCCTAAGACCAATTCACCCACACAATTGGGAATGGGTGAGAAATCAAAGGCAACAGAGACAACTACTAAGAAGAGTGAAGTAGATCCACCACCATATTTCTATGTTTCTGGTGTAGCAGTAACCCTTGACACCTCTCAAGATGAAAAGGACCCTTTTTTAGGGAATATGGATACTTATGTGGAAGATGAGGCTGAACACAAAGAGGAAGCAGAACAAAAGAAGGAAGAGGATCAGAAGAAGGAAGAAGAAAAGAAGACAGATCAGAAAGAGGATGAAAAGAAAGAGGTAAACACAGCATCCATTTCATTATTGGCAAGTAGTGATGTAAATGTTGACAGCATGGATGAAGTAGAATTAGTAAAATTGGCATTTACTGCTTTAAACAAAGAAAAGGAAAGATCAAAACAGAAAGGAGACAAGGCAAAAGTAATCACAAGAGAAATTGATACTATAAAAAAATTGCTCCCAACACCTATTGTTTTCCAGAATAAAGATGACATTGAAAATCTGAGAATCAAACTTGATGAATTTGATGGGAACTATGAGAAATTATTGAAGATAGCAGAGGAGAAAGCAGAGAAGACATACTCAGAGAAGAAGCTAACAGCAGTCTACGAATCTATCACATGGGACTTAGGCATTGTGAAAGCCTACTTGACAAATGAAAGGAACTGCATTGGACATGGGAGAAAATTGTTTAGCTATTGCATGAATCCAATAAGGCATGTTTAGAATGTAGAAGACATTATTTGCCAAAGACAGGGCAACTCTGAACAGTATGATGGATGGTTGTGAAACATCTTCACAATCCACAACAGAGCTAGACAAAGAAGTCACAAGGATTTTGGCTAAACTCAGTGTATTAGATAATGAGAAAGGGAGAGTATTGACAAGATTCAATTTGCGGAAAAGTTTTATCACTCCTAAGTTATCAATACTTGAGGTTCATCTCTCAGACTTGGATAAAGTGACAGATTCACTGGATAAATCTATGCCCACAGACTTGAAAGAAGCTGAGACCACATGATTTGCATTGAATGGCTTAATTCACATTAGCCAAATCTTGTTCAAAACATGGACTGCAGAAGTGAAGATCTTGGAAGATTCCTTTCAGGATATTTTGAAACTGGTGAGCAAGAACTTAAACCTATTGTTGTATATGCACCTTTTTCATTGTTGTCAAAGGGGGAGAAGAGAAGAAAAAAAATTATATAGAGAAGAAAAGAAAAGAGAAAAGGAAAAAGAAAGGAAGATTATAGAAGAGACAGATTTGTTGGAACACTTATTCATTTTTTTTGTTAAGTGTTGCCATCAATGCCAAAGGGAGAGATTGTTGGAAAGTAAACAATTTTGTGTAAATTTGATTTACTTTTTGGTTGTCATTTATGGAAACACATCTGGGTTTCAGATCAATTCCAGAAAAGATAAGTTTTGATGATCCAGAAATCGACTAAGTGTAGAAGCGGAGATACAGAAGTGTTTTGGATCCCGAACATCAAGATCGATGATTTAGGGAAAGTGAGATTAGAGGAAGATAGTATGTGGTATGTATGAACTTCACCTAAGATCAATTTGGTTTTGGTTGAATTTACGGTGAGTTAGACATAATTGAAGACAAATAGACTACAATAGAACAGCGAAACAGAGCAGTTTGACAGTAGCAAAGATTGAGGGAGTATGGACTCCAGACAATCAAAGTTTTTTTTGGTTGTTGATAACCTCCTCATTGACTATGCAAGAGCGCCAACTATGAATTTGATATTTACAATATTAAATGTATTTTGTATTGAAGGTCGACTTTGTAATATTTGTAATATTCATGTTGAGAATCTGACTTTGTAAAGTTGTGAGATATATATGTAAGATCCTTTTGATAAAGATAGGAGAAGGAAAATGTTGGTAAGTAGTTAGTGGATAGTTGGATGAGTTGTTGAGCGAATTGCAAAGCAGAAAATGACAGAGATCATTGAAGAACATTAAAGGAACTATCTAAGCACTAGAGTGTTTCTTGTTTTTGTTCATGACTAAGAACACTTTGTAACATGAATTATATTATAAGAGTTGTAAGCTCAGTTGGTGCCTAATAGGGTGTTTTGAACCTTTAACAGGGTTGTAATTCCTTTAACAAGGAAATGTGCTATGTAATATTCAGCTCCTAACAGGGCTAGGTCTCCTTACAAGGATATTATACTTTAGTACATGCTTGTGGGTACCATCCCCATCAGGGTTTTCCCTTGGCTAGGGTTTCCTCAAAAACAAAATATGGTGTTATGAGTACTGTGTCATTTTCTTATGTTCTTTTCTTTACTGCAAGTTTATGGTTAATATATAAATGGTTGAAGAATTTAATTAAGTGCTATAATACTTATTCACCCCCCCCTCTCAGTATTATCCAATCCTAACATTGTTGATGTGAGTGAGGGAACATTTCATGATGTCCTTTGTATTCCATCTTTGTCAACTAATCTTTTATCTATCTATCAGATCACTTACACAGGCTCTGAAAGCGGGTTGAGTTCACTCTAGACATAGTGGTAACTAGTGAGATGCACAATGGGTCTACAATTGTAGTGGGAAAGGCAGATCATCAGTGTAGACTATATTTCTTTTCTCACTTTGATCCTAATTCTCCTTCACTTGTATTTCTCACTCACTCAAATGAGGAGAGTCATTTGTGGCATCACTTGAACTAACACTACCTATAGTAGCTTAGTCAGCATGACATGGTTACAAGATTACCTTCTATTCAATTTTCTAATGAATTTTTTCAAGGATGCATTCTTGGCAAGCATCCCAAAGAAAATTTTGATAAATTCAAAGCATGGAGAGCCACAAAATGTTTGGAGCTAGTACACATTGATTTGGCGGGTACATTTCCACATCCTTCTTTTAGTAGAGCCAAATATGTCTTGACATTCATTGGTGATCTTTCCTAGTATACCTTTGTATATCTTCTCAAACAAAGTTTTGAAGTATTTGAGTATTTTCAAGAAGTAAAATATTTTGTAGAGAAACAAATAGGGAAAACCATCAAGATTTTTTATACCAACATGGGGAGAATATGTTAACTAGAGGTTTGAGCAGTTTTGTATCTCAAAAGGCATTGATCTTCAATACATAGTTCCCTACACTCCACATCAAAATGGAGTTTTGAAATGAAAGAATTAGTTTGTTAAGTAAATTGATAATTGTATGATTCACTCCATATCATTGGCACCTTAGTATCGAGCAGAGCCCATCAACTATGCGTGTTATATCAAAAATTGGGTTCCCCATCAAGTTGTGAAGGGGGTAACTTGTTAGGGAGCCTCCTTGGTAACCTTCTGAGTTTTATTGAAACTCTTAGTAGGTCTCTCTCTTAGGGCCTCTAGGGCTTCCTCAATCCACCCTTCAACACTTGGAAGAATCAGTTCTTCCTCTCCAACCAAGGAAACTACCTAACTTGTCAAGGTCACCATTCTTGTGTTCTACAATAACCTTCCACTCAAACAACTCCAAGCCCTAAAATTAAATTTGGATTCGCAGGAGGGTCAAGGCTTAAAAATAATCCATCTTTGGATTGAAACCCAGCTCTGAAACCATCAAATTGGTCCATGTTCCCATCGAGTTCTAGATTCTTATTTTCTAGGCCTTGTAGCCTTTTTGCAAATTAGGCCTCCTAGTTTTTAGGAAACCTCAAAAATAGAAAAAATATCTCAAAGAACCCCAAAATATCTTATAGTAGTCTTCAATTAAATAAAAAACCTACAAGGATTTTCTATGTCTTAGGGTACAGTACTGTTTGTACACCGTACTTCTTGAAAATGGCTTCTTTCTTGTTTTTGGACCAGTTTGAGGTCTTGGGCTTCAAAATTTATCTTGTTGGATCTTTGGGAACTCCTCCACCTTAGGGAAAACCTGCACAACATCCCTCAACACATCCATGTCCTTCTTGGCTCATGAGAACACCCCCCTACAATTTTTAAACCAACTGTCACTTGCTTCCTCTAACCGGGCTATGAGTTTAGCTTGCCTAGGGCAAGTGCTTAAAAATACAAGCCAACACTTTGAGATCTCCTCCTTCCACAGAATGGTATCTCTATGGACCTAGTCCCCATTCCCATATGGCCATATAGAACCAATGGTGGGAAGTGGATTTAGGTCCACATCTTTGCCCCTTGCTCAAAACGGGACAGCAAACAGTCCCAAACTGAAAGAATTTTTAAACCACAAAAAAAACATGACTAAAAAGAAACTTAATGAATGGAAAAGATTGGTATCATGCAGAACAAAAAACTCCAATGATCACAGCAAACAAACTAATCCATTCCAATACAAAGAAAACCCAAAATGCTTCAAATCTGCTGTTTTTTCCAAAAAAACTCTTGCTCCAAATAGCAGTCCGTACAAAATGAATTCCAACCCCCACAATTAGGGTTTTTCCCACCTTATATTGCTTAGACACACATGTTCCCACCCTTCTATGGGTTCAAAACTCTTAAAA
>MU226827.1:45435-59375 GCA_018584345.1 Thuja plicata | reverse complement strand
ATATGTGTATGTGTATGTGTGTACACAAGTTAAAAATACATATTGTTCAAATTAATTAAAAAAATAAAAAATAACCTTTTATTCCAATTCCACATTATGGGATCCAAACACAGAATAGCTTATTCCAACTTTCGTTTTGAGCATTAATTAATTCCAGAATAGGCCCTTATTCTAGAATAGGCCTATTCTGGATAAGTTAATTCCATGCGCCAAACGGGCCCTTACTAAAATGTTTTCATTTACAGTAAGAATAACTCAAGGGGAAAATGATGAAACTCACTAGAATACTACCTATGGTCTATGGAAAAAATCTATAGGAATTTTTTCACGGAGTCTTCAAAGCCAAAAAAACTAGCTATTCTCTATGGCATCGTGGAGAGTAGGAAGTAAAAAAGTGTGAAATGAGAGAAATAAATTTAGGGTTTCATACCCTAATATTTCCACCAAGAGGGTAAAAGGCATTTGTGCCTTATGTTCTCTGTTATCAAATGCACGCGAGGAAATATTGTAAAAGGATCTTACGCCTTAGGGGTGGAATATTATTATTATACTTTTATTAATATTTATTATGTAATATTGAATTGTTACTTGGTAAATATTAATGAAAATTAGTATTGATTAAGAAATGCTTCATATATTATATAATAAATCATTAATATAAAGATTATAATAACTTTTCCTATTTTTGTATGTTAAAAAATTATAATTAATATTATTACATGGTAAATTGTGACCCGTGTTAAATAATGTTGCATTAAAGAAAGTGCAAAATAGAAAGGCCTTGCATGTCCTTTGAAGGAGCGAAGTTATGACTTTTTGTGGAGAGGGGAAGTTTCTTTTCAGGTGGCTTATGGGTTTACTTGGAGAGATGTTTTTTTTTTTTCACATGTGCTAGAATTATAATAATATCAATAAAGCTTTGAATTATAAATACATTACTAATGTTATCCTTGGTAAAAATATGAGCAATGCATGTTTTTCAGTCATATGGGTAGGAAGGGGATTTTCTTTTTTTTTTAACATGATTGAGGAGCTATTTTGGGCAGATATGGACAATTTTATATCAGTTATGTATTCCACATAATTCATGCATGTTTGAGGGAAAGTTTGGACCTATTATCATACAAATATCTTCAATTGTACTCTCTTTTGTGCATTTTTTTAAAAAAATCTAAGATTGGCTTCTATTTTTGTTAGTTTGAGGAAAGTTGGAGTTTCAATTCAGAGTGCAATTGCAATTGAGTTTCCACCTGGTTTTTGGGCTTGACCTTCCTATAAGGTCTTTTCCATAGCTATATTTTAGCAATCCTTTCTTTTTTCTTGATTTTTGCATCCTGTAACTTCAGGCATATTGTATTGAGAATTGCATGTTTTCATACTTTGTAGTAGCATCACTCCTTTGGTTTTGAATAGAGTATATATTGATCCTTCTCATATCAGTGTGTTATCAATATTGATTTCGTGGATTTGATTTGATTTTTGGAATTTCACAAACCTTTTGATTAATTTTATTCATGTATTTAGGTTTGGTGCATATTATTTTCATTGTTTTAGCTTGCATATTGTGTTATTAGGGTTTTTTGTGATTCAGATTATGGAAATTATCTCCCCTTCTTGAAAAGTTAAGGCTTAGCCTTTATTTAATCTGGTACTTGCATTTGAGTTGTGGACATAGATTCTCTTATTCTAAATTATTAGTTGTTAGGGAGTTTTGAGGAAACATATTATTCAGTGCATCACCATTTTTTAGAGATAGATTTTAAATGTAAGCATATCTTTCTATCCTTTTTCCTATTCAAAAAGATAGTTTTTTAGGTGATATTGAGAGTAAGTCAACCTTCTCCATAGATTGATCTTCAATATAGGCATACCCATAGGCCTGAAGATCATTCAATGTTTCACGACATTTTTGAGTTCATACATAAGCATTTCGGGTACAATCCCTCATGAAAACATTAACATGATGAAGATCACTCCTATGTTGCCACCTTCTTGGAGGGGTCCTAAAATAAGCGTCACTTTTACCCCTTTGGATGAGTCGTGGATGATTCATACAGTAGATATCCATCTCCCCTTTATACCACCATATTGATAAATGGTGTCGCTATCATAGTCATCATGGTTGATCTTACATGTTGGGTTGACCTTATAACTAAGGAGGTGCTCTTCCTTAATGTCTTAAATCATGTGAGATATGATGAGCGATATACCACCATTAGGATTCTTGGTGGGCTATCACTTCCTATTTTGGGATCGGCCACCACCTTGATGGTCTAGGTAGGATCCAAGACAGTCTTTTTAATATTTATTTTCATTCTCAACCCTGATCTCTTCGGGGTCAAGTTGGGTATCCCTTGGCTAGCATCCATGGGAGTCATCTCTTTGATCCTACATAAGGGCTTGAAGTTTCTTAATGAGGGAACCATTCACATAATTTAGGAAAATAGTTATTTCCCTTTGGTATCTCTTGGATTCTTTCTCCCATGTCATTTTTGGCCTACTCTAGTACGGTCCCTGCATCCTTAACAAGATGCATCATTTCCTACTAAAAAAATATAAGGCCAGGGAACTAAACTTCAAATCTGTAGCACCTATCCCACTCCTCCTATCCAGCCCTCCCATGAGGCTTAGTGTCCTTTTTCCTTTGTCTCTTATTCATCAAGGGCTCAAGGAAATCACATGCCCCATAGGAAACCTCCTTGGCTACCTCAAGCCTCACAACCTCTGACAGTGCTTTCTGCTCCTGCGCCTATAACCAGTTCAGAAAAAGGAAAGGCACCCATGTTTCCTAAACCCAAGGTGTGTCCACCTTTCCCCATCCCAATAATTGTAGACACGTCTTTCCATTTTATTTATGGAATGTGCATACTCTAATTCGATGTCTCGCACGTGCGTTGATGTGCTGATCATTGTATATCTCTGTCTGTCCTATTTTCCATACTTAGTCATTTTATCTTCTAAGTTATCTTAGACAAAAACTCGGTATGACTTTGTTTCCATGATGACATAAAAAAATAAGTCATGCATCCTCAGGAAGTCAACTTGCCAACATAAGTTGTTAATTCTATCTAGGGAGTAGGAGGAGTACTTGATGAAGAAACAATTGTAAGTAAAATTCTGAGAACCTTACTGCATGTTCATGCTATTAGAGTATATGAAATTCAAGAAATGAGAGTAGTAGATAGTAACAATGTTACTCTTGATATTTTGATTGGTAGACTTATTTCATTCGAGATGAAAAACTATGACAATAGTGTCTTACCTACTATTGAGTCTGCATTCAAGTCTTCTATGAAAATAAGAAAATCTGGTAACAAACACACTATGAGAAATGATAGTGACAGTGATAGTGATGAGAAAGAACTTGATGAACTTGAAGCACTAATGGCTAGGAGATTACATAGAGGTAAAGGAATATATAAAGGTAAATTACCATTGGTCTATTTTAATTGCAAAGAAATTGGACATTTTGCTGCTAGATTCCCTAACAAGAGAAAGGATGAAAGAGATAATGACAGATCTTATGAAAAGAAGTATGACAAAAGTGATGGCCGAGACTACAGAAGCAATTGACACTCTGACAGAAGAGGTAACCAAGATTACAAGGACAAATGCAAGAAGGCTTGTTACCTGGTTGAGAACAAAGCTGAAAATTTTGATACTGATGAAGATGAAGATATTAAGGTAGTATTTGTTGCTATGAAGGATGATTCAAACGAAGAAGAAATGTATGTTGAAACAACACTCATATCTAAAGTTAGCAAAAATGATGTCTGGATTATTGATAGTGTTTGTACTCATCACATGACTGGAGATAAAGAAAAGTTTGAAACCCTTGAATATTATAATGGTGGATCAGTTAGGATGGGTAATGACTCACCTTGCCTAGTTGAAGGAAAGGGTACCATCATGTTGAATAATCTGATCAGATGTAAAAATGGATATTGGGTTAAAAGGACTTAACTATAATATGTTGAGTGTTTCACAGCTGAACAACACAGGGAACCGAGTTGCATTTGAGAACAAAAAGGCATTGATCTATAATGGAACAGGAAAGTTGGTCGGTTCTGATGAACAAACAAAAGGTAATATTTTCTATCTTGATAATATTAAGACCACTTGTTTATTGGCTAGAAATGAAGATGTTTGGTTGTGGCATAAAAGGTTATGTCATGTGAATTTTGACAGCATGGTTAAGATAAGTAACAAAATAAAAGTGCGAGGCTTACCAAGTATTTCAAAACCCGACCATGTTATGTGCAAGAATTGTCAAATAGAAAAGATGACAAAGTCTAGTTTCAAGAGAAAAACCTACTCATCTAATGTTATTCTGGAGTTAGTCCATACTGACTTATATGGACCAATGAGAACAAAGGGATATTATTGTGATAGATACTCTATTCTATTTGTTGATGAATATTCTAGGATGATGACTGTTATGTTCTTAAAAGATAAATCTAAAGCATTTAAGATATTCAAATGGTATAAAGCTAAAGTTAAAAAATAAAGTGGAAAATAACTGAAATGTTTAAGATTGGATAGAGGAGGAGAATTTATTTCTGATGAATTCACTAACTTTTGTAATGAGCATGGGATTACAAGATAGGTTTCTGTACCGAGAACACCACAGCAAAATGGGATTGCTAAAAGGAGGAATAGATCAATTGTTGATTGTGCCAGAACACTGGTGATTGAAAAAGGCATCACACAAACATTCTGGAGAGAAGTTGTAAGTACTACTGTCTAAACACTGAACTAAGTTCAATTGAAGAAAGAAACAAATAAGACACCTTATGAACTATGGTATGGATACACACCAAATGTGAGTTACTTTAGAATTTTTGGAAGTCAATGTTATATACTAAAAGATGATAGAAATGGGAAACTTGAGTCTAAAAGTGATGAAAGAATATTTCTAGGATATTCTACTAAAAGCAAAGCTTATAAATGTCTGAACAAATCTTCTAACAAAATAATTGAAAGTTCAAATGTTAAAGTGGATGAATTATCTGAGAAAAATGATGAGGAAAGAAGAAAGGAACTTGAAGATTACAAAAAATTTGTCTATATTGAACAACCTAACACCTTTCCCGAGTGACAGAACAATGCAATCGAGCAACATGTTGCACACACCGAGAATCAGGAAAATGCTCACAATGTTGAATCAAGTGATGAAGATCAAAATGAAGAACAAAGATCTGAACCAATACTTTCTAAATATGTCAGAAGACACCATCCATAGGACAAGATCATTGGGGACAAAAGACAAGGAATGAAAACAAGAAGTAAGTCACTTAGCAATAGATGTTTGATTTGTGATTTTGAGCCTAAATCTGTTAATACTACACTTGAGAATCAAGAATAGGTTAGTGCAATGAATGAAGAGATTGAATAGATTGAGAAGAATAAAACATGGACATTAGTACCTAGACTGAGTGACAAAAATGTCATTGGAACCAAATGGTTTTTCAGAAACAAACTTAATGAGAATTGAGAAGTCACAAGGAACAAAGCAAGACTGGTATGCAAAGGGTATGCACAAGAAGAAGGTATTGACTATGGAGAAACCTTTTCACCCATTGCTAGACTAGAAGGAGTAAGAATTCTACTTACTTGTGCTTATTTTAAAGGATTCAAAGTATACCAAATGGATGTTAAATTTGCATTTCTGAATGGAATACTAGAAGAGGAGGTATACATTGAACAACCAAAAGGGTTTGTTGATTCTAACAAGAGGAACATGGTGTATAAACTACACAAAGCCTTATATGGATTGAAACAAGCACTGAGAGCATGGTGTGAAAGAATTCACTCTTATCGCATTAGTATTGGATTTGTTAGAACAAGTGACAACAGTAATCTATATCTGAAAAGAGATACTGATGATAAGATTTTGATTGCTGAGATATTTGTTGATGATATCATATTTGGAGGTAATGATATGCTATGCAAGTCATTTGCTGATGAAATGAGAAAAGAATTTGAAATGTCAATGTTTGGAGAGATCAATTTTTTTCTTGGTCTATAGATTCTACAATAGGATGAAGGCATCTACATCACACAATCAAAATACATCAAAGAAGTTATGAAGATATTCAAGATGGAGGACTCCAAACTAGTTGGAACACCTATGGAAACTGGATGCAAATTGACAAAGGAAGACAAGACAACCAAGGTAAATTAGACCTTATATAGATCTATGATTGGTAAACTAATGTATGTTGTACACACTAGACCTGGTATAGCACATGTAGTTGGTATAGTTGCAAGATTCTCTGCTAACCCTAAGGAATCACACATGACTGCTGTTAAAATAATTTTCAGATATCTAAAGAATATTGAAGACTATGATTTATGGTACAATAAAGAAGGCAAATTTGAGCTAAAGTTTTATACTAATGTTGATTGGGCTAGAAACATAGATAATAGAAAGAGCACTACATGAGGAGCATTCTTTATGTGTGACAGACTTGTCACATAGATAAGTAAAACGCAAGGATGCATATCTCAATCAACTGCAGAATCAAAATATGTAGATGTTGCTACAAATTGCTCCAACATTGCATGGATCAAACAATTGGTGAAAGGTATGAATGAGGAAATTATTGACCTAGTAATATCTATTGTGATAATATAAGTGTTATAAACATTTCAAATAACCCTATGATGCATACTAAGCCAAAGCACATATCTATTCAGTATCATTACTTGAGGGAACAAGTACAAGAGAAACATGTAATACTAGAATATGTACAATCCAAAGAACAAATAGTAGACATATTCACAAAACCATTGCCAAAAGATACATTTGAATACCTGAGGAATATACTAGGGGTTTGTCCCTTTTCTACTGGTAACTAAGCTGACTTGGACATTTCATCAACCTACACATTATCAAAAGATTAATCATGTTGATGCAAGCTGAGATATGGACTGCAATGTCATATTAGTGCACTGAAGGTACTTATTTAAACCACACACCAGAGATATTGTTGGCTACTATAGAGATGTATATTTTTTTTTGGCATTGTTGTCAAAGGGAGAGAAAGATTCAATGAAATATCTATCAGGGAGAAGAGATTCTACAACACAAAGGGAGAGAATATCTAAAGGTTATTGTCAATAAAATAACCATCCATCAAAGGGAGAGAATTGGAGAAGAGATTATACAAGAAAGGGAGAGACAAAATTGCTACACCTATCTATTAAAGGGAATGAAGAAAGAGAGAGCACACATCATAATCAAATCTACAAGGAGATTTGTATGGTAAAAAAATTTTTTGTAGTGATTAAGCATATTAAATCTAAGCTAGAAGAGCTTACCGAGATTCAGATATTTGAATTGGTTATAGAACAATAAGTTTGGTATGTTATGGCATGTTTTATACTACATATTTCATATTGTGTTGCCATCAATTCCAAAGGGAGAGATTGATGAACTGTAACTGATTGAATGCTTGAAGATGATAAGTTGATGATCATCGAACTGCAAAAGTGGATGCAAGACATTGAATCAATTAATGTATTGTATTGTCATTGATGTCAACTTGATATGGTTTGACTATCCATACACATATTTTCATAACCTTGAATATTTGAAGAGACAAAGTTTATGTGGTTGGTAAAACATAAAAGGTTTGTATACACTAAGTGACAATGAACACTGAGCAATTCACAGTGCATAGTGAGCACAACAGCAACCGAGCATAACTGAAGTTAGTGACCGAGCTTAATTGGAGTTAAAGAATGACAAAATTGCTTAGCTAGCAGAGCTACAATTTAGAGATTGAATGTTTTATTTTTGTATTATCAACGGTCAGTTAAACTAAAGCAAGGAAGGAGATTAAATGCATGTTTTATTCACAGTTATCAAGGAGAGATTTACGAAATAAAACTAAAGGAGAGATTTATGAGATAAAGAAAATTATGGCAAGTTTTACGAATCAAGGAGAGATCTACGACAAAAACAAGGAGATTGAGTGGTTAATCATGTCTATATAAAGAGACAAGGAATTCATTATCAAAGAGAGGAATGCTGAGTATATTTTGTGTGAAGATAGAACTCTTCATACAGGTATGATCATACAGGTTGAAGAACAAATCCAAGGAATTCTGCAGACACCGAGCAACAGAGGACAGAGCATTCATCGAGCAAAAAAAGAGAGAAATCAATGGAGCTGAAGTGTATATATTGATCAGAGAGGTATTATAGGACTAACAATAGATCTGAATATTTGCAAATTAAAGTTGTATTTTGAACAGATCATTTACTATATCAATTTAACTATTGATTCATAAAATCTCTTTACCGAGTGGGATTTAACAGTCCTTATTGTATTGAGATGCTCAAGAGTATCAAAAGGTTTTTCTTGTTGACACCATAGTGAGTGCTAGGTCAAAAGACAAACTGTTGGTTTTAAATCCTCTAACAAGGTCACACTTAACAGTGTGTATTGTAACCTTTAACAGGGTTGGCTTTTCACTGAGATCACTTCAGAAGAGTAAAAATATTTTGGGTTACCGATCCTAGGTGGTTTTTCCCATATTGGGTTTCCATGTTAAAATCTATGTGTCAAATGTGTATATGTTTCATTGCATTGTTATTTTTTTTACACATTATTGAAACTGGATTGGTCGGTTAACAGTAAGTTTATTTTCTGCTACTCGGTAAAGTCCAGAAAAGATAAATAGTATATCTTACCGAGCAGTTAATATTTGTTAATATTATTTATGGCATACATCTTGTTGAAATCGGGACTATAAGATAATTGAAGGTATTATATTTGAGAGATAATTTTTTGGTTGGATCTTTTGGAATAATTGTTAAGGCCACTGATTCACACCCCCCCCCTAGTTATTCTAGCAATTTGTCAACTAGTTCATTAAGTAACTTTATATAGCCTCAGAAGATAAATCAATCTCAAGTTCATAGTCCATCAGAGGTAGCCATGTTGTCCTCAGTTGTACTACCTTGAAGAGTGTTGTGTCTGTGTCAACTAAAAAATAGATGTCATCCTTATACTTCTCTACCAACTACATTGGCATTCTTGCTCTTTTCTTTATTCTTGCTTTGAACTTTGAAAAATAGTCATTCATAATGGGTTCAAAGTTTGTGCCTAGACTTGAAATGAATTCATCAATTTGCAATGTGATTGGTCGGGTTGTCTTCCATTTTATATTACCTACGGAGGGGAAAACATTTTGTAGATAGAAAAATGTACATAGTAGTAGAGAACCAAACTTACAAGTATTAGATCTTGTTGATCAGATTGTTCTCAGATTTTCTTCCAGTTGCCTCTGCAACAGCTCAGCTAGGTCAAGTTGCAAACCCTTCTTGACAATCGTATATGCAATATCAATAGCTTCACATGCAACATTGTTAGGTCTGCTCAACTGGAAGATTTTGTATGCAATAATATATGCACCAAACCTAAGTTTGGAATCACTGATCATGTTGATCTGTAGACCTTTATCATCCCACTCGGCTTCTGTTAGCTTTTCAATTTATGTTCTGGGCGAGTGCCTTAGGGATTTTGTTTTATCTATTGTAGGATACCCAGTTACTGCATGTATCACATCTTTGCTTATATTCTTTGGTTGATATAGCCAAAATTTTCCATTGTTTACTCAAATCAATACTATTCGTATCCATTCTATTTTGATTTCCTTCAGGAAATGTAGGAAAATGGTTAACCCTTTGACTTCCAGATGTTTGTGATAATCTTTCAGTTTCCTATCAGTGCAAAGTGTCTGATATGTCGATATTAGCTCAAAATCCCCTATCTCACTAATCTTGCAATGAATGTATGCCCTTACATCATGAACCGGTAGAACCCTTGGTGGTATTGTGGAGAACGCATCTTTGTCATCGGGTTGAGCTGCAACCTATGGATGTATCTTGTAATGTGGTTCTGTGCATGTTAAATTCTTAACAAGAATCTCCTTTTTGCCTTTGCCTTCATGGTTCATGATGAGGATGCAATTTTTTTCAAATTAGGGCTGATGACATGTAACTGATTGAATGTTTGAAGATGTTAAGTTGATCACCAAAATGCAGAAGGATAATGCAAGACATTAAATCAGATAATGGATTGTATTTTCATTGATGTCAACTTGATATAATCTAATTGGTTATAATCAAAGTGTCAAAGACTTCAGAGAATAAAAGAGAAGGATTATGCTTTTAGTAATGCATAAAATACAAGCATTCACATTATGACTTCAAACACAGACGGTCAGTGGACACCGACAGACAAAGATCACCGAAAGTCAAGTCATAGTGATGCCCGAGCAAGAACACCGACGAGCAGAATCACAAGCATAACTGACAGCCAGAAATAGTGTAAACTGACGGAGAAACCTCAGGTAAACTAGAGTGTTGACCGATGTGATCAAAGAGTTAAACACTGAAATTAACTTGAGTTCATAAATGACAAAATATCTAGCTAGTAGAGCTAAATATAGAGTAAACTGGTAGTTATCTTTGTTTTCATCAACAAGATAAAGCCAGAGATAAGTAATGGATTTAAAGCTATTTTGTCCAGTTGGCAAGAAGATCTCAGTGAGATAAAATAGGAGTTTTTCTTTAAATCTAATTAGCGAGAATGGTGGATCATGCCAAGATCAAGGAAATCAAGAACCTAACAACGGTGATATCATGTCTATAAAGAGACAACTCAATTCATTATGAATTGGTGTTGTGGGTGAATGAATAGAGGATGCTGAAGAGAAACTGATGAAGATCAACTTCATACAAAACTGATCAATCAAGCTAAGGAAAGAGCTAAAGTTTTCTACGGACACCAAGCAGAATCAAAGTGGGGCAAAGGTATAAACCGAGATATATTGATTAGAATAGTTTTATGAGATTACAGTAGATCTGAAAATCTGCAAGTATAAGTTGTATATGTGAATAGACCATACTATTTCAGTTTAACCATTGATTCAAAAAGTCTCTTAACCGAGCAAGATTTAAAGATCCTTTCTATATTGAGATACATCCAAAGGAGTATCAAAAAGTTTGATCATGAAGATAGAATGAGATGCCCGATACCTATTGACAGGCCAAGTGAGTGTTTGATCAAGGAAGGTATCATAGAGATGCCTGATATTAAGTGACAGAATAAAATTTTAAATCCTCTAACAAGGTCACACCTAACAGTGTGTTTGTAACCTTTAACAGGGTTGGCTCTTCACTGAGCTCACTTTAGAAGAGTGAAAATTTTGGGTTAGCGGTCCCAAGTGGTTTTTCCCTTAACGGGGTTTCCACGTTAAAAATCCATGTGTCAATGTGTTTGTGAGTCATTAATTTAGTGTTTTGTAATACACTTAACTTAACTGGATTGATTAGTATACTCTAGATAATTTACTGTCTTTTAGTAAATTAATAGACTGCTATTTGGTAAACATAAAGTAGAAGGTTTTACAAAGCATTCCGAGTAGTAGTAATTTGATAAAAGTATTTGGAGGCATTCATCTAATAGGACTGAAGATAACTAGAGGTTTAATATTGTGGTATAAAGTTTTTGGGTTGATTATTGGAATATTTTTTAGGCCACTGATTCACCCCCCCACCCCTCTCAGTTATTACTAACAATTCGTATCAGAGCTTGTGTGCTTAGAAAGGGAGTTCAACAGCTTAAGAAAAATATCACAAGATGAACAGACAAGATGTGACCAAGTTGAATAAAGACAACTTTGCATCATGGCAAAGTAGAATAAGACTCCACATATCAGATATTGGAAATGATATTGTTCAATACTTAGATACTGAATATGTGTTGCCTACAGGACCTCACACTCTCGAGAAATTAAGAGTAAAGCATGAACATAACTTTATGATGATATAACTTGCATCATCACTCTCCGATGTTGAATTTGAAGATGTCAAAACTTGCACCTCTGTAAAGAAAATGTGGGATAAGTTGAAGCTTGTACATGGAGGAGATGCCAATGTACTAAGAGCAAAGGTAGAAAGCCTAAGAGGGAGGTTTTATGACCTAAGGATGAAAGAAGGAGAAAACATTACTCAATATAGTTGTAGAATCAAAGAGGTAGTAAATGTTATCTAAGGAGTTGGAGGTGTACTTGAAGAGGAGACAGTGGTAAGCAAAATCTTAAGAACCTTACTACCTATTTATTCTATTAGATTTTTTGCTATTCCAGAAATGAGAGCAGTTGCAAACAATACAGTTACTCTAGATAGTCTGATTGGTAGACTAATTTCATTTGAGATGAACAAATTTGATAATAGTGTCTTACCATCTATAGAATCTGAATTCAAATCTTCTTTAAAGATAATTAACTCAAGTCATAGACATGCTCTTAGAAATGATAGTGACCGTGATAATGAGGATCAAGGACTTGATGAAATTGAAGCACTAATGGCCAGAAGATTGCAGAGAGGCAAAGGTAGATACAAAGGTAAATTACCACTTGTATATTTCAATTGTAAAGAGGTTGGACACTTTGTTGCAAGATGCCCAAACTGAAGAAAAGATGATAGAGGAAATGACAAATCATATGAGAAGAAGTTTGATAAAGGTGAAAGTAGAGATTACCCAAGCAACTAAAAATCTGACCAGAGAGATACCCTAGACTACAAGGACAAAGGGAAGAAAGCTTGTTACCTAGCTGAGAACAAAGCTGATGACACCGACACCGAATTAGAAGAATAAATCGAGATGGTATTTGTAGCCATGAAGGATGATTCAGATGAAGATGAAGAAAGGTATGTAGAAATTGCACTCATATCTAAAGTTAGTAAAAATGATGTCTAGATCATAGATAGTGGCTACACTCACCATATGACCGGTGATAAACAAAATTTTGAGACTTTTGAATACTATAATGATGGTTCAGTAAGAATGGAAAATGATACACCTTGTCTAGTTGAAAGTAAAGGAACCATAATGTTGAATAACCTGATAAAATGTGAAAATTCCTACTAGGTAAAAGGACTGAATTATAATTTGTTAAGTGTTTCACAGCTTAACAATTTAGTCACAGAGTACCATTTGAAAATAAGAAGGCAAAGATCTACAATGAATCAGGAAGATTGATTGGTGCTGGTGAGCAGACAAAAGGTAACCTTTTATATCTTTATGACACTGACATCACTTGCTTAATGGCTAGAAACGAAGACATATGGTTGTGGCACAAAATATTGTGTCATGTGAACTTTGACAACATGATAAATATAAGCAACAAAAGGAATGTCAAAGGCTTACCGAGCATGACTAAGCCTGAGAATATCATGTGCAAGAATTGTCAAAAAGGTAAGATGACAAAGTCTAGTTTCAAGAGTAAAACCCATACATCCACTAGTAGAATTTGGGCAATAAATGACCAGGTGACTAAAAATTTTAGTCATGTGACTAAAACTGATCATGTTCTAATTTTTTTTTTGCAATTCACAAATGTAAATGACTAAATAAATGACCAATTTGGTCATCGGCTAAAATCACAACTAAAATGACTAAATAAATGACCAATTTGGTCATCAGGTAAAATGACTAAATAAATGACCAATTTGGTCATCGGGTAAAATGACCAAATAAATGACTAAACAATTAGTCACCCTTATAATAAAAATGACTAAATGAATGATTAATACTCCTTTACACATTAACATTTGATAATATCATATACTTATCTTCTCAGAAGTTGTATTTCACCAATAATATGTGTGTTTGCCGATAGACTTATTGTGCAAACATTATTCCGAACACTATTTGCCAATATCTCTCATGCAATGAGTGCTAAGTGTTATATTCATTCTCATGAGAGATTCCTTCTTGTGAACCAGTACTCTTGAAACATGGGTCAATGAGTTAGACTCAAAAACCACAGAGTTATATCATAATTTGACCTTCTCTAGAAATATCTCATACTTAGCATATACAAAGTTATCTAAATAGACTTAAATTGGAAAATTAAAG
>MU226827.1:0-34587 GCA_018584345.1 Thuja plicata | reverse complement strand
ATTTGATGACCCAACAAATTGGATGATTCTGTGTGTGCCAATGAACAAATATGCATGACTGAATGCAGGAAACAAAAGAAAAGAGTGGATGTCACGAGCCCGTGCTCGAACTCCATTGTTTTATGCAAAGGAGTGATTATTGATTGGAAGGAGTTACTGTTCAGACACATGAAGAAATCAGAGAGATTACAAGAAAAGACTGGAACAGAGTATCTGATGTCACTGTTATGCAAATGTTCCCAAATTTGAAAAATGCTGTTACAGTAAGTACATTTTTGCATTCATCTGACTGTTATAAATGGATTGAAGTTCACTTAGGAATTCTAAGTTGAAATATGCAGAGATTATGCAAAATGAAAGCAATGCTAACAAACACTGAGCATGAAATAGAGAATGAGAGAAATTGCAAAAATGGACAGTAATCAGCAATTTCAAAATTAACATAAGATTCTGATTATATCTAACTACATTTTGGTGATCAACAACAGCATTGAATAATATATGAACACAAAATGACAAGACAGTTGTTATGCAGAGTTTACACCTCACATCCTCAGATTGAGATTTTGAACAAAATAATAAGCATTCATGCTAACAATGCTGAACAGGTATTCATGTAAATCATTGATTACAGATTAGGGTTTCAATTTAGAAGTCCATGGGAGTCACGAGCCCGTGCTTGAACCCTATGGGTTTTTCTTATTTTATTGCTCTGAATTATAAAGAATGATTTAAATTGTTATGCATACGATGTCATGAAAATGACCCAGATAATGTAATCTGTATGTGTTTCTAAAATAGAAAGATAGACATCTTAACAGAGACATGTTTGTTGCTATCCATATCTGATGTTATATGGCAGTAAGTGATTTTTATTTTAAAACATTAAAACAGAGTGAAGATGCAAACATAGCTGCAGTCAACATTAAGACAGAGTGATGACAGTCGACATCAAGCATTGACAGAGTTTTCATGCAGAGAGTTCATCAAATAAAGCAAACAAAATGACATTTTTGGTCGACATATCGGGCCACACAGAGAAGCATCCATGCTACAGTTATGTGGTGTTTCAAAGAAATTGAAAAAAAACACTGTTTTATTCAAGAACCCGTGAATATGTTTTAAACATTTATGTGTTTTCAATCAGTTGTTTTAACATGTTTTGCATAAGAAGACACCATATTTTGTGCTCATGGTTCAGACAAGATAGCTTTTGGTGTTTTTATTCAGACAGAAACAGAACAGAGGAACAAAAGATTTTCAGACATACAGAGAAGTGCATTGAATGAACAAGATAACAAAGAAAAATGACTTATCTGCAAATGCGTGTGTTTCTTCCCCATGAACTCAAAGTATAACTACAACTGGCATGAAAGATGTGAAGCTTATGATGGAAAGATGTCATAAAGCTCGAAGTTTTGTTTTAAAAACTTACTGCAACTCGCATTGAAGATATAAATCTTATGACTGAAAGGTGTCATAAAGCTTGAACTTTTTAAACTTACAACATCTTTCAGTCATAAGCTCACACCTCTAATGATGATGTAAACCCAAGTGATAGTTGTTGCCGAGTTCGAAGACCAGTTGACAAATGCATTGGTGGAGTCTCAAGTTACACAACGAGCTGGGGATAAGTCTGAACCTGTGGCAGAGAGCTCCCCAATTCATAGCCGAAGCAGTGGTGGTGTCTCAAAGTGACACAAACAGCTGGGGATGAGTCTGAAGTTGTGGGAGAGGCTATCCCCATTCGACACCTTTGACACAGCTTCAAACCATTCCAAGGTGGTTGTGGTTTCATTCATAAATGCATTGGAGAAGTCGACAGTTACCTTTTAAACACAGACAGTCAAACAATCCTGAGCCTTCAGATAAGCTATAGACCCATAACCCGTGGTGGATACAAGTCCCTAAAATAAGCAGGTTCATTATTTAGAGTCACATCTTTTATGGCACGACATCAGCAAAACCTCAATATCAAAGCACCTGGATAAATGCAGACTTACAGATTGAGCTCGAGTTCATTCATGGTTGAAAGCTGCGGTCTCCAACATGGAGTAAAACTACAGTTACAATGACATAGGTTTCGATCATTCATTCAAAGAACTCCAAGTTTCCTTTGCAAGCATGGAGGACTTCACAACAGACAACATTTTTCTACATGGCGGCCACACAGAGGAAAATGAAAACCCTAAAGACAAATGAAGCCGACAGAGAAAATGAAGTGCATTCTACTATTTTTGAGTTCCACTGTGGTGACATAAATGCAATGTCAGTGACAGAGCATCAGGTTTCTTCAAAAACTGCCACCTCGGTACTTTTAAGTGCCTTGATAACCACAGATGGCCTCTTCAACCGAAAACAGTCATGTCGACAGCACTTCAACAAAACCACAGTTACTTCCTGGGGATCAGCAATGGTGTTCACAAAACCACAGTTACCTCTTAAACATCGATGGTGATCACAACATAACCATGGTCAAAACAAATGCCGATTGTAAAGTAACAACAACTTTGCAGTGAAAATCGGGTTTTCTCCTTTTTAATATGCCATGTGTTCGAGACTCTTCATTAAAGAGTGGAATTTAAACTTAGGTTTTAGAATGTATTTTTTTGAAACCTTATTCATTTTGGAGGGAAAGTTTTTCAAATAAGCCATGTTGGATATTTAGGAGGGGGGACTCTTGATTGTAAATGGGGGTCAATTTGGAGGAGGTTGAGGTGTTTAGTGAATTTTCGAGTTCCTGCCACTAAGATCTATCTTTCCATTGTATTCCATTGTGATTACCTTTATGTGGCGCCATTATTATACAAGTGAATTTTACCATTCCTTGATATGATTCTGGAACTTATGAATGTAATTTTCTCATAGACTTTTGGAGAAGAATAGAATTGACCTAATTTCTCATATTTCTTGTGGTGGTCATTGTTCAAAGTTCCTGTTTTCAATTTTTTGCATATAAGAGTAATGCTTTTGCAAGTATATACTAGTGAATCATAGTAATTCCTATTACATATTGCAGATATATAAGCCTTTTGTGGAAAGCACATGTTGTTAATGAGAAGAGTGTTGCTTGTGGTGAAAACCCTAGTTATCCAATTTTGATTAACCTATGTATTGATCAGTGAGTGGTTATCAAAGATCCACCAGAGTGTGTTAAGTGTAAGTCAATTTGAAATTTCATATAAGAGTCTGAATATCTTTGGTGTATCACCTTTCTGTTATGCAATTTTAGTTACAAACCTCTTATCCCTTTTCCCAATTCAATTTCAATCAGGAAGTGATATACCGTATTTTATAGAAACCGGCCTAGAACCCGGAGACTCCTCTTCACTCATAGCCTACCCACAGCTAGGAGAGGTTTCCATTATGAG
This sequence comes from Thuja plicata, assembly GCA_018584345.1. NCBI lineage: Eukaryota > Viridiplantae > Streptophyta > Pinopsida > Cupressales > Cupressaceae > Thuja > Thuja plicata. The sequence goes on along the minus strand of MU226827.1, from coordinate 31,216 downwards.
GATGGAATTGTCATATAGCCCTAATGCCCGAGTTAGGGTGACAACTCTAAGCATGAACAGTAAACACCTAAAATTGACCAGGTGTTTCTTAATCATCCAAATCTGCAAATCTCAGCCAATTGCCCTAAATCTCATCAAAATGCATCAAAATGGATCAAAATAATTCAAATGGACATTTATCAAGCAAATGGGACAAAATTAAATTAAAATCAAAGGATTATATAATAATGAAATCAAATAATCAAATTCAAGCCTAAAAGGGATCAATCAAATTATATAATTGATTTTAATCAACTAATTGTATAGTTTTAAATCAAAAATCAAATCCAACGTATTCCCCTACATGGATAATTTAATTAAATGATGGAATTAAATAAATCCTAAATATCTTTCAACATAATTTGAGCAACCAATAGTAATTGAGAACACAAAGCACATGGATCACCCATAACTTTGAATCTCAATCACTCATTTTTAAGATTGAATCTCAATCACTCAAATTATCTTCTTGTCCCACCCTTTGAGGACAACCATTTAAATTGTCCCCCCATTTGAAACAATCGCAAAGCCTTTCACCTAACCAAGGCTTAATCGTGGTCAATTCACTCTACCCCCTACCCTTGGGAATTTTTTATAAATACAAGCCATTTTGTAAGCATAAGGGATCCTAGAAAATTCGAATGCATAGCATCATTATTATAGGCAATTTGTTAGCAATTGAGAGCATTTTAGTCATTTTGAGAAGCAAATTGTTTATTCTAGGAGCATAAATCATGAGCATTTGAGTTGCAAAGCACACACATCTTGAGAATTTGAGCTAGATTTAAGCATTTTATATAAATTTTTCTCATTCCAGGATTGTCCTTGAGAGAGATTAAGGTTGAGAGCTCTTTCAACAAAGCTTAGTTAGAGAACCATGAGATGTCATGGATTGATTGCAATTATTAGGCTAAATTGTTATTTTCTTTCTATAGATTTGTAGTTTTTAATCCTAATTTCATGAAGGTGTGATTTCTCACACACAAATAGCGCCCACCGTGGGGCTTTAGGCCTCAATTCAATTGTTTTTATTATTTTTGTGTGTTTTGGTTCACTTTCTTGTTCATTTTGTAGAAAACAGGTGAAAATTCATGTACAAAGATTTAAGAGCCACGTACAAAGATTTAAATGTTGTGTACAAATATTTAAGAGCCGCTTGCAGATTTTACTCTATTTTATGTCTTACTTTCTTTTGCCATGTATGAGATAAAGTGTGCCACCTGGTTCTGTAAAGGGCCATCTGTTAACAGCAAAAGATCACCTGTGATCTTTCTAGAGCCACGTGCTATCAATCTTTGACTGTAATTTGCACATTCTATGATGCCTGTGGTTTTTCTTTTGCTGCCTGTGGATTTTCCAGAGCCGCGTGCTAACTTTTAATTGTCACTTTTAAAGTTTTAAATTCCACTTTCTAACAATTAAAAGCTGCTTATTAGATGTTAAATGTCGCATAGAATTAATTTCTATTTATCAAGTTATAATTGATTTTTTCACTGTTCTAACTCTCTGTATTTTTGATTCCTACAGATGAAAAATCATCCAAAAGTATAGAAACCAGAGAAAAGAGTGGCAAAGCCTAGCAAAGAGGTAAGAGCACAAAATAAGCTTTCTAAAGAAATTCATGCATCTAATATTTTGGAAAGTTTAATAGAAGAAGAGAATTTGTATGATCACTATATCAAAGCATTTTTTGCATAAAAAAAGAAATTCCCTACTGTTTAGTTGATTTCTTTTTTTTTTTTTAGTTCTTTAAGCTTGATTTTGCAAAATTTAATCAAAAAGAACTTAGGAGCATTTTGTCAATTGGATTTGCAAGTTTTTTTTCACTTTGTCTTTGTTGTGTTGACTAAATTTTTGGAGGAGCTAGAGTGGGGATGATCACCACTAGGTGAGTAGAAAAAAAGGTAAAATATATCAAAAATGCACCTAGCCTTTGCTAGCTTTGAAACAAGGTATTTTTCTAACCAAGCTTGCATTGCTTAAATTGTGGCAAATTCTTTGAATCTAGCATAATTAGGGACACCCTACTATTTTCCATTCAAATGAGACATTAGGTATATGCTCTCAACTTTTTGAAGTTGATCAAAAAGCCAAAAGTGTCAAGTTTGGGTGGTAGAAAGAAAGGGAGGATAATTGAACCACACACTTCATTTTTAAGAACCTCCTTATCAAGGGGTTGAAAAAGAAAAAAAAGTGCTTGAAGTGTTTGGAATGAAGGAAGACAATAGGGATATGCTCTTCACTCTTTGAGTGAATCAAATTCCCAAACTTGCTGGACTAAGTTCATTTTTTGCTTTCCACATATGCTAGATTAAAATAGAACTTTAGAGGGCCTGCCTCCTGAGATTTGCCTTACGAGGACGGTGAGAGGGAACGACCCAAAGTGGGAGACAATCACTTTTTCCATGATATCATCCAACCCACTATAAATAAATGCACTTTACCTTAATTGAAAAGTGACTAAGTCTTGTGCAAGTCATCCTCACTTCCTCGAGTAGTCCTTCAGGATTGCGCAAAATTGTACTTTCATGCATGTGGGAAGCCCGCAAGGGGGTAAAGGAACTTGACATGATTTAGAACGAAGGTGTGATTAAAACCAGTTAAAATAGTAAGCCTACCTTTTAGAGCCATTGTTAAAAGTCAAATTTGACTCTAGGTAGATTTCTGGAAGAATTTCTTGTGTTATACTTGTAAAAACATCCAAGAACATACACTTTTAGTGTTTTTTTAGGGATATTGTGAAAAATTGATGTGTGTGTTGAGTTTGTACTTTATTTTCACACAAGAATCTTCTTTAACAGGTCTGATCAAAACCATTAAACTTTTAAAATCCAAAAAATTGAAAATTTCAACTTTAATCAGCAAAGTGCCGCGTATAAACAATTTTGGGCCGCCTAAAAACAATTTTGCACCACCTAAAACTTTGAAATGCTGCCTGGAAACTTTCATAAGCCGTGTAAGCCACTAGAAAGTGCCACGTGAAAATATTTTACAACTGCCTATCAACAGGCCAACGCCACCTACAAACTGCAGAGTGCCGCATAGAGAAATTCCAGTAACCACGTACCAATATTTAAAGGCCGCTTACAAGCAAGGAAGTGTCACCCAGAAACAAAGAAGGGAAAATAGGGGGCATTTCCTGAGGGTTTGGAACAATTTTGAAAATATATTTGGATACCCTTTTTGGAGTTATTCTTTGTTAGTGAAACAAATAGATCAGATTCTTCAAACATTTATAATGATGAACCTATTTGAGAAACGAATCAATCCCATGGTGGAGAATAATTATCAAAATCAAGATCAAAATCTCCATAGGAATCCATACGATGAAGAAACCGAAGATGAAATTTTGGAAGCATCCCAAGATCCTAGGTTTATGCAGACAATGCACTTAATTTTGAAGAGGGATAAAGAAGCATATTTTCATAACTATGACACATCGACCTTAAGGAAGAATGAGGGAAAAAAAAAAGGATACATCATCTAACAATCCATCATTAATATCAATTTTTCCTTTTCTTTATGATTATGGGCCATCTGTATCTTCATCTTCTCCAAACAAAGAGGAATTTGAGAGCAAAAAACCTATCTTGGATCAACAAAAATGTCATGAACACCCTATTTGTGATCAAGATAATCAAGAGAATGAAGAGAAAGGTATCACTTTCAAGAAAGATCTAATTCGCAAACCTCTATCTAGAAAGGTTTCTCCCATGGCCTTTACTCCTTTCATCCTTCGTCCATCTCACAAAGCTTCACAACTATCCAAAATTCCTCCATCAAAGCATGAGCCTAATGATGATACTTTCCACGTTGACTATGTCTACCCTCAAGGGCTACCTCTAAAAGAAACCCAAGATAATTTACATCTTGCTGCAAATTTTTTCCATGCTTCAAATATTTTGGACCCCAAAGCTTCATGTGCTTCAATGCCTATTCAAAAGGATTCTCCATCATTCTTCGAAACATTCCCCACACATATCCAAGAATCTACCTTGTCCTTAGAAGTGGCTCCATGTCAAGAGGATAATCCAAAGAGTAACGAAACAAGTATCAATAAAGATCAAGATCAAGATGTTATCCAATCCCCTCCCATATTTGATGAAGGTCCCATATCTATAGAAGCTTGTAATGATCCCCTTGCACCCTTTCATGTCTTCCAAGCTAATATCCTTCCATTTCATGAACAAAGTGTCCTTCCAAGATCTATACCTAGTCCAATTCCCAAGCAAGATCAAGATATCCCTTCCATCATTTCCAATAAACATAATGAAAATCAAGAGCAAATCACCCTCACTACACCATCCAAAGATCCTTGTCAAGATCAAAGTTTCCCATCAACTCCTTGTTATATTCCTCCATATTCACCTCAAGAAACCATCATTCCTCCAAATCCCTTGCATGATAATAAATCTATTCAAACCTCAGTTGATCCTATCAAAATTATTCCTATGAAATTTATTAATGAACCTATTGGTATAAAGATAAATCTTAAACATGAGAACCTCGACAATGCAGCTCATTCCAAAGATATTGATATCCTTTTCACACATTATCTCCCTCCATTCAAACGCAACCATATTCCTTCACCATCCTCCAAATCCATTTTGGGTTCTTATGTCCCAAAGCTAAATTCTTCATCCCTTCCATCCATATTACGTCCCTATATTCCTCCATCAACCATTCCTACCATCCTTAGTTCTTCATTCACTTATCCTACCATGTATCAAGATCAACAAAGGCACACATACTTGAAGAATTTTCAAACACCCATCCATATGAACCCTCCATATTATTCCCATTCACCCACAATACCCAAGTCTTTTGGAATTAATTTGGATGTGCATCATAAAAACCATAAATACAAGAATCCACATGTGTATAAAAATCACCATGTCCCATATAATCGACATGTGAATGAAAACAAAAAAAAAATATTCAAAAGGCCACAAAGGTCCACCAAAAAAAAAGAAAAATCAAAGATATGAGGGTTCCTAAATTCCTTATTGAAGAAATGCATTCAAAAGCATCACAAAAGAAGAAAAAATCAAAGACTATGTGGATTCCCAAGTCACTTTTGAAAGACTTGCACACAAAAGAAAAATCAAAGTTGACATTCAAGCTTCCAAATGCTTCCACTCCATCTCCTTCCAAACATTTTCCACTTTCCAAGTCCACTTTGGGTTCCTATATCCCAAAATCCACTATCTTAGCTACATCCTCACCTCCTTCATCCATTGTTCCTCCATCATTCCACCACCCTTCAAAGTGTGTGTCAAAGTTGATCTTTCCAACATTTCCATCCAAAACATACCTTCTTCTTATCCTTACATTCATTATCCAACACATACTTTCCATCTTTCCATCCCTCTTATCCAATCCATGGCATAAAACCTTTACCACCATCTACCCTTATCCTCCATATGTGTCCTTTATCATCACCTTATCAATATATTTGAGCATCCTAGCCATATTCATGGTGTATTATAGCATATCTTTTAGAAGAGCATTATCCAAAGATCTAGATGTTGGGGAAATTTTGAAAAATACAAAAAAAAAAGAAAAAAAAATTGAAAAAAAAAGAGAAAGGTACCTTGGTGAAAACCTTGTAAAATGGGTGCCTTGGTAGCAAAAGTAAAGATAAATCAATCCATCCTATGGTGAAAACCACTTCTTATGGCACCTTGGACAAGTACCATGATGAAAACCTAGCAAACAGGTGTCACGCGTAATTCCTTCCTCTTGCACTCTATACTTGGGGGCAAGTTTCATCCATGTTATCCTCCATCTTCCATATTATACCATTCATCTCACTTACATCCGTATTCCCTCTTTTACCTTTGGTCTTGACAAGGTTGAACACTTCCATGAGCATCAAGTATCTTGACACCATTATCCTTTCCATCAGCTTATTCACTTGTTGCATCCATGCTACCCTATCATGATCTTGTTTCTCCCCAATCCACCTTCATTATTCCTAAGAAGTCTTCCCATAATCCCAAAATCATCCCCTCATTACCTCCATCATCCCTTTATCATGATCATGCTATCTTATCTACATCTTACCACAAATTGATTCATTGGTCTTGATCGAAATGAAGGACGTAAAGTATAAAATTTGTTATAAAAAAAAACCTCTTGACATATCCACTCTTTCGGACTACCCACTTTCATGACATCAGGTCATTATCCAATATGCTATCTAGCACTACATCATTGGCTTTCATTTCTTATCCAAAAACATGTTTTGCATTGCTATATCCTTTTTCCTTAGCTTGGGTAATCTTGAGGAGATGGTCCTACGTGTCACATTCACATGTTTCATCCATCATGGCCTTTCCATTTCTAATCCATCAACTTGAAAATCCATCCTTCATGTCCTATTCCTTGCTAGACATTGGGGGAAACCAATGTGATCTTATTTGAGAGATGATAAATTCTAAAATTCTAAAATTCTAAAAATCTAAAAAAAAAAAAAAAAAAAAAAAATTCAAAAAAAAAAAAAAATTCATAAAATCTTCGAGCTGCATTGTTAAAACCTTTGTCACATACTAGGTTTCATTTTCCCAAGCTTTATACATGGTTCATTTATCACTTGGGGGCAATCATCATGAATTTTGGTACTAAATGGAATCAAAAGTGCATAATCCTGGTCACACGACAGAAGCAGATTTTCAGATTCAGAGGAGAGATATTTTGGAACCTTTGATGGATATCATTGTTCAACCCTAAATAGTTTGATCCGACAACACAATCCTTGAGTTTCATTGACTTATTTTATCAGGATTAAAATTTGACAAACCCTAAATGATCAACATGTTTGGAATTCTTTTTGAAAATCTTGATACATTTCAAAACACTTGGAATTTTTGATGAGTTTTTCATTGACTTTTTCGAGTCATGTTCTTTTTAGCTAATCGATGATGTTTCGACTAGATTGGCGATGATGGAGACATGATTTTTTCTTAACTTCTATGTGACTGTTTTGAGGAAGATCCTTTAACTTGTGTGAATTCATCTAACCACATGGTCATAAAAGAACCATTGAGGACATTCATATAGGAAGGAGGATTAACCTTTGTTTGTTTACGCAAAAGGATACCTTGGCTATTTTAGATCTTCCATATCTTAATACCAACATCCACTTGCAACATTGAATCCAATGAAACCGGTATTCATACTCCCATAGTTGGTCATTCAACTAGTGAGGGTTGTACTAGTTTCCAAAGAGGTTACCAAATGATATGACAGTCATATTCATATTCTTATGGCCGTAGTGGCACCAATAAGGATTGTATCGAATCCTAGTTCCACAATGCTCAATGATGAAAATATATCTTTGTTTGCATTTCTTTTGCAAACATCAAGGAAAATTAGTTGCATTGCATTGCATTCATGTTAGATTAATTGCATTTATTTAGAGAATTTTTCCAAGTTCAAGGGGGTGAAAGTTAATCATGGTTACATCATCAAATGTCTGACTCATCAAATTGATCAATTCTACATCAAGGATATCAGCAATATACATCAACTAGGGGCAACCTACTTTTTTCGATCATGTATACCTATATCTGCACCTAACTCATATCAAATGACCCTATCTATAAGCCTCCCACCATCTAATCAAATCAAATCCAATCGAATCGAATATCAATCAGTCGAATCATCCAATTGATCATCTAACGTAAATCATTTATCCTATCATCCATTTACTCATCTTGAGCGCATCAAATTTCCTAACTTTGGAGCTTGAGGAAGGAAAATCAATCCATTTGTTCGTCTCTCTAGATCTTGAGAGTGAATTATTAGTTTATCCAATCAATCCATCAACCTACCTATCCTATCCGATTAACATCAATACAACATCAACCAAGTGATTCTGACTGACATCAAGTGCTATCCGAACATCATCAACTTATCTCAAACATTTTCTCAATCATAGTTGTTATCATCAAATTCTCTTCACACTGGGGCATGTTTTGTTGCAATAATCATCATCAATGTTTTTCAGAAATGAAAACATCTTGGATCTATTCTTCATCTGTTTCATCCAATTTTTGACATCCAAACATCAAAATGTTTTCATTTCTAAGGGGGCATCATCATATCATCAAACTGGGATTCTGCATCATATCTTACATCAAATCTGTGGCATTAAAGATTTAAACTTTATCAGTGAGGTATTCCGCATCAAATTTTACATCAAGTTCTGCATCAGGTTTTGCATCAAGTTTCGCATCAAGTTTTGCATCAAGTTTCACGTCAGGTTTCACATCAAGTTCTACACCCGGTTTCACATCAGGATATCAATCAAATTATCAATATTAGGTTTTGCATAAGTTAATCAATCAAACATCAGTATCAAATCAATGATTAGAACATCAAGTTTTCTTTGAATCAATGTGCTTCGCACATCAATTCAAAGAGGGGCATTTGTAGACACCTAAAATTGACCAGGTGTTTCTTAATCATCCAAATCTACAAATCTCAGCCAATTGCCCTAAATCTCATCAAAATGGATCAAAATCATTCAAATGGACATTTATCAAGAAAATGGGACAAAATCAAATTAAAATCAAAGGACTAAATAATAATGAAATCAAATAATCAAATTCAAGCCTAAAAGGGATCAATCAAATTATATAATTGATTTTAATCAATTAATTGTATAGTTTTAAATCAAAAATCAAATCCAACCTATTCCCCTACATGGCTAATTTAATTAAATGATGTAATTAAATAAATCCTAAATATATTTCAACATAATTTGAGCAACCAATAGTAATTGAGAATACAAAGCACATGGATCGCCCATAACTTTGAATCTCAATCACTCATTTTCAAGATTGAATCTCAATCACTCAAAATTTCTTCTTGTCCCACCCTTTGAGGACAACCATTTAAATTGTCCCCCCATTTGAAACCATCTCAAATCCTTCCACCTACTAAGGCTTAATCATGGTCAATTCACTCTACCCCTTACCCTTGGGAATTTGCTATAAATACAAGCCATTTTGTAAGCATAAGGGATTCTAGAAAATTTGAATGCATAGCATCATTATTATAGGCAATTTGTTAGCAATTGAGAGCATATTAGTCATTTTGAGAAGCAAATTGTTGATTCTAGGAGCATAAATCATGAGCATTTGAGTTGCAAAGTACACACATCTTGAGAATTTGAGCTAGATTTAAGCATTTTATATCAATTTTTCTCATTCTAGGATTGTCCTTGATAGAGATTAAGGCTGAGAGCTCTTTCAAAAAATCTTATTTAGAGAACCATGAGATGTCATGGATTTGACTGCAATTCTTAGGCTAAATTATTATTTCCTTTCCATAGAATTGTAGTTGTTAATCCTAATTTCATGAAGGTGTAATTTCTCATACACAGTTATATTGATTACAATTTGAATTCTTTCAAATACCTTGCCATACTTGAGAGAGAGAATTTTGAATTGTGTCTCATCTGCTATAAAAATCCTTGAAAGAGAAGTCAAGCTATAGGCCTACCAGCCTTGGTTTTGCAAAGCCAGAATTGTAGAAGGTTCAACCTTGCCTTGGTTGAAACTTGTTAGTTGGCCAAGTCACTTGGTTTCCTACCATTGGATTGGCAATTCCATAGGAAATCCAATCCATTGATTTGAGCACCAATAGATTGGCAACTTTCCTAGGGACGTTGCTCACAATGAGTATTGTGGATTTACCCAGAGTTTTAGATTTTGCAGATCAGAGAGAAGTGGTACCAGTTTGTTTGAAAGTGCACTCTACTAGAAGGAAGAATCCAGAAGACTAGCAAACAGTATTTTCCTTCTGACAAAAAGGTGGCGACTCTACAATTTTGATGCAGTTATATCTTGGTAAATTAATTTTTGTATGCTAAGTATTCATGTGGGGTAAAGATCCTTGCATCAAGATCAGTTTGAATTAGATTTACATAAAATTCTAAGAAGAAGTAAAAAACAAACTCCAGATATGTTGTACACTAGACATAAGAGATTTCTTGATAGGGAGAACATTGGTTTCAATGAAGAAACCCATTGTGAGAATCCAAGCAATTTAGAAGATAATAGAAACCCATTTGGCTTCGAAGATGATCAAAATATAGTGCAGGAAATAGAAGAAGAGATAGAGGAATAAGACGATGAAGATCAATTTTTATATGCTACATTAAGTAAGTTGACCAAGTATGGAAAATAGAATCCAAAAGTGGTTAAAGCTTTGAGAAGGTTACCTAGTGAGGCCTTGGATAGGTTAGAAATAAAGAGAAGTGAGTGGGTTTCAATGCATGATGATGAAGAAGGAACAAGAGAAAAGGTGACACCAAAAAGGGATGGATTACCAAAATACAATCCCCCTCAGAAAACATGGGGAGCCAATTTTCAACAGTGATTATACAAACCCATTGTTTGAACTAGACAATAGAGGAAGGTGTGAGAAGAACAATAATGGAAATGGAAGGAATGGTCGTTGGAGACAACCAAATAATGGGGAAAAATATGATAGAGGTAATCTAAGGCAGAAAAATATGGGAAATAATCATAACAATGGTCAAAATCACCAAGGCATGAATCATCAAAATCTCAAATGTTAGAATGGGAACTGCCATAATATGGGCCAAAGAAGAAGAGCTCCTATGGTGACAGAAAGATATAGGAAACTTGATTTTAGTGGGATAGTTGGATACCCAAATACTATATCAAATGAATTAAGAAATGCCATTCCAAAATTTTTAGGGAATGGAGTGGAATCTACTGAACAACATACCATAAATTTAAAAAACATCATTGAAGAACTAGAGGGAAACCGTGAGGATGTCTTCATGAATTTGTTTGTCCATTCATTAACCGAAGATGTTGTTGAATGGTATAGGGGGTTTCCTGATGGATCTATCTCAAGATGGTGTGATTTTGTAAATCAATTTATTGAGGAGTTTGGTGATCATAATGATACATTTTTTGCATCTCATGAATTAACTAGCATTAAAAAGAACTTTAATGAATCAGTTGCAAAATTCAATAAAAGGTTTAATAAAGTGTTGAATAGAATACCAAGAGATATAAGACCTGTTGATTCCTTTTTGATTGATTTCTATCTGAGTGCATTTAATAGAAAAACACATTATGAGATTAGATCACAAGGACCTGCAACCTTGCAACAAGATTTCAAAGTTTCCACCACTATTAAAAATAATAGAAAAGATGTTGGAAGGATAGACAAAAGGGATGATACTAAATTATACAGTCCAAAGGCCCCTAAAAAGGATGATCTCAAATAAATTATGGATATGCTAAAAAATCTAAATGCAAAGCAAGGCAAGAGTGATAGGCCATCATTCCCTAAAAATGACAGATTTAGATTACAAGATATGCCATATAATACTAATTGGAAAGATGGTAAACCTAAAAAGAAAAGCTATACTAAAGAAACACTTGATCTAGTGAAAAGAAACAACCATTTGGTTGAGAGCTATCCATGGTGTGAGGCTTGTACATTACCACATCTTCCTGATAATTATGTTGTGGCACAAAGATTCCAAGAGGAGGAAGACCAAAGTGATGATCAACAACCCACGACGAATAATGTCTCATCTAAACCCATGTGAGGAAGAGATGATTACAGTTCTTCTTAGGAGGATTATGTGTACCATGATTATCTCAATAGAATATATCAGTGTGATAAGAAACAAGGAGAGATGCCAGTCATCATAAGGTTAACAAATGAGGAGAAGAAGCATATACCATTGCAGTACTTGAGGAAGCAAGGAACAATTACAAATTGAGGAATAAAACAACAAATGTTGATAAGGAAAGACTGTCGGAATACTTGGCAAGGCACCAAAGAAAAAGGTAAGCCAGCCTGACACACAAAGGATCAAAGATGATACTGCAAGGATAAGTCAACAGATAGATCATCATCAAGCCCCTAAACTGGCAAAGCCAAAGGAGAAACCAATGGTCAGTAAGTCTATTCCCAATAGTAGTTCTTTTATATCTAATGCTTTTTCTCAGGTGAATATTTCTATTCCTTTATTTGAAATGATGAAAATATCTGAATACAAAGATGAAACTATAAAAGTGTTGTCTAAAATAGGTAATGTTCTTAAGGAGGAATCTAATCAGAGACTAGTAAATGAAGAACCACCAGTGGTTTATTTAGGAACTACTATTTCTCAGAATGGAACACAAGTTGATCCTTTTTATATTACTTTGATGATTAACAATAAACTTCTTAAGAATTGTACGATAGACTCAGGAGCAGCAGTTCACATCATGCCCTCAGAAGCTATGAAGGAGCTTGGAATGAAGGTTGACACAACTTATATAAGATGTTATGTTATGGAAAACATATCTATACCCCTTTTTGGTATTATCAAAGATGTGGAGTTTAAATTTCCTAATTGTCCTGAAATGTCAAATAAAACTGATATTACTGTTGTAGAAGTGCCTGCTAATTATGGAATGCTTTTATCTAGGCAATGGTCTAATTTAGTAGGTGGTCATATCCAATTAGATTTGTCTTATGCAACTATTCCAGTGGATGACAGGGAAGTAAGAATTAATAGGGAGCCAAGATCTCCATATATTATTGATGAAGACATTGGGATAGAGACAATAAACTTCTGCCATTCGGACATGGATAATTTTCAGGTGAGTATTAATAAACCAGCACTAGAAATTAATAGCCCCATTGGAGTGAATTTGTAGGAGAATCAGGAAGAACTTTGGCAAATGAATTTTGATGGAGCATGCAGTAAGGAAGGTAATGGTGTTGGGATCACTTTAAAGTCTCCATTTGGTAAAATTTTAAAATTTTCCTTCTTATTAAATTTTGAATGTACTAATAATATCTCAGGGTATGAAGCACTAATCCTTGGTTTGAAAATTGCAAAATCCTATGGTATTAAGATGCTTTCAGTTTATGGGGATTCTTATTTAATTGTTTCTCAAGTCAGAAATAAATTCATTACCAAAAATCCTAGATTAAAGCAATATAGAAACTTGGTATGGGATTTAATTGAATTTTTTGATGCATTTTCAATCAAATGGATAGAAAGATAAGAAAATTCCCTTGCAAACTTGTTGGCTAATATATCCATCAAGCATATTCATGTTCCTTTTGATGAGATTGTGCAGATTGAGATGAAAAATAGATCATCAATTCCTGACAATGTGCAGAATTGGCAAGTATTTGAAGATGACAAAGATCTTCTCAAATTTTTGGTGAATGAAGATATATATGAGGATAAACACATAGATTTTAATTGATATGTAGAGAATCATGATGGAAAAGAGACTTTTTTTGGAAAGGAAGTTGTGCAGTTAAAGAAAAACAAGATTCCCAGAGGCTTGGTAGCACTAGAAGGAGTTTTTGATGAGAAAGAAAGTCTTAAGATGGGTAAGACAAGTAATAAGTATGAAGAATTTGAAAAGATTAACTTAGGAAGTGATCACACTCCTAAGGAAGTATACATAGGCAAAAAGGTCAGTCCTAAGATCAGAGCTGATTTTATAAGTTTGTTAAGAAAATATAGGCACCTTTTTGCATAGTCATATGATGACCTTAAGGCTTACTGAGAAGATTTATTTCACCATGAAATCCCTCTAAAGCCAAATGCAAAGACTTTTATACAAAGACATCATCCTATAAACCCAATGCTAGCTCCTAAAATGAGGGAAGAGCTTGTCAAATTAAGGGATGCAAGAATAATAGTGCCTATAAGACATTCTACATGGGTATCAAACTTGGTCCTAGTTAGAAAGAAGAATGGAGATATAAGGTTGTGTGTTGATTTTAGAAACTTAAATGTATCATCCTTAAAAGATAACTATGTATTGCCTAATATGAAGGCCCTTTTACAGAAGGTTATAGAGAATGAATTATTGTCTAGATGATGGATGGATTCTCAAGATACAACCAAGTGAAGGTCAAAGAGTCAGAGCAATACAAAACAACCTTTACTACTCCTTGGGGAACTTATGTTTATGTAAGGATGCCCTTTGGGTTAACTAATGTAGGAGAAACATTCCAAAGGGAAATGGATGTGGAATTTGATGGCCTGATTGATCTCATCATGGCTGTATATCAAGATGACCTAGAAAACATATTCAAAAAGGGTAGAAGAGCATCGTGATCATTTGGAGAAATTTTTTAAAAGAGCTTTGGAATATGGGATATCTCTAAACCCAAAGAAATGTCATCTTGGAGTAAATGAAGGGAAGTTACTTGGGCACATTGTATCAAAGGATGGTGTAAGAGTAGATCCAGAGAGGATTGCAGCTATAGATAAAATCTAGATCCCCAAGAATGTTAAAGGAATCCAATCCTTTTTTGGACAAATAAAATTTGTAAGAATAGTTGTCCCAAACTTCTCAGAGATAATTAAGCCTATTGCTAAGATGCTAAAGAAGGGTGCAGCAATTAAATGGGTGGATGAGGCCTTAAAATCATTTTCTAGTATTAAGAAAGCCATCAAAGAAGCTCTAGTCCTTAAAACACCTTATTTTTCCAAACCTTTTTAGTTATTTTCTTTTGCATCATATCATACTATTACTGCAGTTATGTTACAAAAAATGATGAGGGATATGAGCAGCCAATAGTATTTTTTAGTAAGACTCTTCAAGAAGCAGAATTAAATTATGACATAAATGAAAAATAATCTTATGCCCTTGTCAAAGTAGTAAAATCTTTTAGACCATATTTGGTAGAGCTAAAGTGATATCTTATGTGCCAAATGCAGCAAATAAAGACATATTTAAGCAATCAGAGGTTATAGACAGGAGATGCAGATGGGTGAATCAGATCCAAGAGTTTGATATGGAGATCCAAATAAAAAAGTTGGTTAGAGGACAAGGTCTTGCTAAACTTATGGCTGAATCAAATCTTGAGGCAGTTCAAGTAAATCAGGTGAGCTCTGATAAATCAATAGTAAGTATTGAAAATTTCCCTTGGTATACTGATATAGTATATTTCTTGAAGCACATGAAATGTCAAGAAGGTTTGAATGATAATAAAAAAAGGACAATGAAGTTACAAGAATTTAGGTAAGTTTTGATACAAGGTGACTTATATTGGAAGAATAGAAAAGGTGTCCTTTTATTCAGTCTAGATATGTACCAAGCAAATTCAATATTGAAGGAGTTACATGATGGAGTATGTGGTGGTCATTTCTCAGAAAGAACTATTGCCCAGAAGATATTACATGTTGGGTATTATTGGCCACATTTTTTTTAAAGATAGTTATACATATGTTAGAAAATGTGAAGCTTGTCAAAAGTTTTCAGGGAAATTAAAATATGATGGTGGATTACCCCTCATAACTTTATCAACTGAAGAGCTATTCCAAATGTGGGGGATAGATTTCATTGGTGAAATTGTTGATGTCTCCAGTGGACAACACAAATGGATTCTAGTTGCAATATATTACTTTACTAAATGGGTTGAGACCATACCATCTAGACAAGCTACAAGAAAGGTGGTAATAAAATTCTTAATAGAGAACATACTAACAAGGTTTGGTGTTCCTTGCAAGATTGTTTGTGATAATGGCGTGTGTTTTAGATCCAAGGAGTTCTCTAATTTTTGCAGTACTTATTGTATTAATGTGTCATACTCTTCCCCTTACCATCCACAAGGAACTGGTCAGGCAGAATCAAGTAACAAGAGTATAATGAATATCATAAAGAGAATGTAGAGCAATAACAAGAGGGCATGGGATTCCAAATTACCTCTGGCACTTTGGGCAGATAGAATAATAGTCAAAAGGTCTACAGGGTTTGCTCCTTATGGATTGGTTTATGTGAAACAGGCTAGGTTACCTTTGAACAATCTACTCCCTATATATAAATTTGTCAGAGAGGAACAATTAGAAGACATGAATTTCATGGAAAATAGGATGGATCAGCTTACAAAATTGGATGAAATAAGAAGAAATGCACAAAGTCAGAATGTTAAAAAGAAGATCCAGATGAAAGTTTTGCATGATAAGAGAACCAAGGAAAGGAATTTTCAGAAGGGAGATTGGGTGCTAAAGTGGAATGCCAAAGATCAAGATAAAGGAAAGCATGGAAAATTTGAAGCTTTGTGGCTAGGACCTTATATAATTTTTTGATAATGCAGGAGAAAAAAGTTATTTGTTACAAGACACATAAGGCCACATTCAAGAATTTTTTACTCATGCCCAGTATCTAAAGTCATTTTTCTCTTGAAACAACAAGTATTTTGAACTTTACATTTTCATTAGGTTCTGTTATGTTTTATTTGCTTTGATGTTTTTCTTTCACTTCTGTTTTGGTCTTCTTCTCCAGAGATAGTTGAGATCTTTCTATGTCCAAGTATGGACACACATCCCCAGAAAGAGCCACTAGTGGAACCCTAATTTGTAGATTAATTTGCATATCCAAATAGCCTTGGGAAGTATCCTTTTACCTTTATAAGTAAATTATTATGTTTTATATGGTGGTTTACCTTAGCTTTATTCATATTTTAATTCAAAGTCTAGTCGTTATATGTGTTTTTTCGGTTTAATTGATTATTTTATACCTTTTCACAAATCCTTCCTACGATTTAACTTTAACAATAATTGACGGCTGGTGCTTTCCCTTAAATAACATATAAACATCCTTTAACCTTCAAGGGATCGTGCCTAGCTAACACATGTCCTTTTATCTTGGCTGAATAAAGTTCAAAGAAAAGTATACATCGAGCAAGTCAAGTCTCGTTCGATGGCTGACATTATACCTTGATCGGCAAGATGAAGAATTTTAACCATTAAGACATTGTGCTATACTGACGCATGTCCCAGACCCACAAGTGCTATGGGTAAATGAACATAGATCAATGATTAAACTTTAGTGAAGATCTATGGTAGGCATGATGCCTCAAATCAAAGATGCTTTCCCTTTATTCATCAATGGAACACACTTGATCGACACGTGTCTTGGGCCCGCAGATATTCTCAGGATGAGACAGCAGGGATACATATGGCATCACATGATTCATTGAAAAAGATGATAAGGATTCACGTTAGTTTATAAGACAAGTTAAAATGTAGATTACTAAGCCTCTTATCATTTAGCACATGGGTCTAATCGATGACGCTATTTTAATCAAGATCAAAATGTGATCGACTGTTAACAAAAGTTTGAAGATTAATTGATGCTTAAGTTTGATGAGCATTGACGATTAGCGTAATGCCTCAAAGATGAGATGCACATTGTTTACTCTTCAAGGCATTTTGCCTGATTGCCATGTGTCCTGGACCCACAAACCCAAAGTAAAGTGACTGTCTATTAAAGCACAAAAGAGATCTATGGTTGGCGTAATCCCTCAAAGTGGAGATGCACGACTTTTACTCTTTAAAGCATTATGCGATCTTGACACATGTCTTCGACAGTCAAAAAGGCATAAAGCTTAGGTGACGATGTCAAAAAGTATTTTCTATACTATTTTATTTTGTAGGTTAAATGTATTTTATATTAACGAGGGTTTTATCTATTAAATTGATGTGTCGTTGACATTATCATGCAGGGTTTTTGAGGGTTGTGAAACATGGATCCATCTGCCGACAGAACAATGCAACCTTGGTGAAATATTAGAAGATGATCACAATGCAAACATTGATTGAAGAATATTCGTAAGGATATATGATGCCAGGTCATGGTCGACAATGTCGACAACTCTGTTCTTAATACTGATAATATCCATTATCAAAGGAAATATATGTAGATGAGCATGCGATCAAATTATTATGATAGCCATAATGAAGAATCATTGTTATATCAGACATGATATAAGGACTTGACAAGTTATCATTATTCTGGATTATCTTTAACAAGTCACAAATGATTTGTTAAGTGATTATTGTTTGTTTTCCTTATGGTTGACAACCATTTTTAAAGGGATGATAAATCATTCCTTAAATGTAATTGTAACTAATGTTCAATTGTTGATCTTAGGATTGGGTTTTAGTTATCAAGAGGCACGTCGATCTGAAGCTTGTATGCATCCTATGAACTTCATATAAATAAGGATACCAAGACCATGTGGATAGAAGATGAATTATTATTATTAGTTCTAGTTTTGATCACAATTGCAACATGAATTCAAATGTACTATTTTTCAAAATCAATAAAAGATAAGTGTTTCTATCTCACTTGTGGTAAGAGGATTTAATTCATTTTAGTTAGTCCTTAGCAATTATTGAAGCAATTTCAATTTCTATTCGTGAAATGCTTGTGTCGAGATCCTATATGTCATATATCATTGTTTGATTATCAAGGAGTCTGTGAAAAGTTAGTGTTTCTGGCTTCTTGTTTAATTGGTCTCCCAACCATAGGAGTTAAATTCATTTGAACTAACAAATATATCAATAGACTTAGTTTCTCTACATCCATAGTATTCGAATAGTTGATGGTATTGGAACATATACTATCTTGCAAAGTTGTACATATGATTGAAACTGGATTGACTCTAATGCCCAAGTTGATATAGGCACTGATCTAATTCATTGTTGGATATAGTCATTTAGTTCATTGTTTTATGTTGTTGAGCTGTTATAGCTTTCATTCATTTATATATACACTCATATTAAGCATTCTTACAAATCTCACAAAGCATTCAGTTTTTAGAGTTTTATGTTGTATTGATTACAATTTGAATTCTTTCAGGTACCTTGCCATACTTGAGAGAGAGAAGTTTGAAGTGTGTCTCATTAGATATAAAAAACCTTGAAAGAGAAGTCAAGGTATAGGCCTACCAGCCTTGGTTTTGTAGATCCATAATTGCAAAAGGTTCAACCTTTCCTTGGTTGAAAATTTTTAGTTGGCCAAGTCACTTGGGTTTCCCACCATTGGATTGGAAAGTCCATAGGAAATCCAATCTTTTGATTTGAGCACCAACAAGTAGAATAAGTTTGATGAATATGGAAACATAAGGCCTGTACAATACTAGGGCTTGGGACATGAACCATCCCTCTCCTAGTTTTATTTATTTTGAAATTTGGATTATTCACCCCATTCTATAGCTTTTGGAAAAGGAGTATCACATGCTACCACCACTAGTAAAGAACTTGCTAAGGCAAAAATTAGAGATGCCTAATGGGATAATTAAGCACAACTGGAGAGATTTCATTTATTTTGATTACTTCACTTTGATAAAAGTTTATGGATGCCCTCAGCCACCTCACATGCTAGCATTTTTTGTTCCTGAGAGAATTGATGCCATGGAATTTTCCTAGTAGATGTTGTTGATTGAGAAAGAGTATCTATAAGGAAAGAAGAGATGCACATTTTTGCCTAGACTAATTTGCATGTATGAGTTCAATTTTGGTAGGAGGTCTTTGGATTCATTAAATACTTTCCTTTAGTAGTACAAGATGGATACAAGTGCTACCTGGTTCTATGATCTATAAGGATTTATGGGTCTTATATGGCAGTGAATGTTGAACTAGAGGGTTGTGTACCCTCATGAACCTTTATATAAGGAGGATTTTATCAGAAATTGGCAACATAAAGTGCAGGTGCATGCCATCAGAGAAAGATGGAAAATTTTGATATGAGATAAAAATTTCAAGATAGAACAAGACTCTAATTTCCCTGGTTTCTATCTCGATTTACCGCCAATACAAAGGATACAAAAATGATGGAAAATTATGATAAGCTAGCAGGAAAGCTTCCACAAATTGAACAAGAATCATCACCAAAACCTCCCCTACAACAGTAGAAGATGAAGAGGATTGCGATAACAGATCAAGGAGAAGGAATTATGTCCATACATGGAGCTAGTCCTACACATGATCCCCCACCAAAGAGGTAGAGGGTTGATCCCTTAGTTGGATATTTCTTTCATGAGGAGGTTGTAGAGAGTAGAGGTGAAGCAGAAGGTGAAGAGGTGGTCCAACCCACCAAAAGATTAAGGTAAATTTTGAATAAAGGCCCACGTGATGAAATTGAACTATACAAAAACCAACCACTTGGAAAAAAATTTAATGAGAGGATGATAGTTGTAGAACATTTTTTAGACGATGGCGAATTTGTGCAGTCTGAAGAATTTAAAAGTTTCTTATTGAAATGGAAAGGAAAAGAAATCAATAAATTAATGGAACAAAAAGAACATGGGTCATACCCTGATCAGCAACATCAAGTTGCACTTTCCACTTTACAAAATTTTGATTCAAATAATATAAAGTTATCTATGGAGGAAGCTAGGAAGCTTCTGATGGATAGTGACATGGTCTTGTTGTCTCGTTGGGAGCCACAATCCTCATTTATAATTGATCAAATTGGTAATCAAAAGGATGCAACATTTACTTCAAAATTTGAGTTTGTTCAATTCATGTCTGGATATGGATTTGATCCAAGATCACAAACTTTGGCAATTTGGGCATTCGCTCTAGCTACACACAAACCTCATATTATTGATATTGGAGAATAGAGGAAGGGAAATATCATCATTAAAACTTTGAAGAATACTTCAACAGTTGAGATAGCCAGTATGTCATCTCATGTGGCCATGATGAATCAAGCACTAGCTATTGAGAAGGAGAAAATATTTAAGGAGATGCATGATGATCTCATTGCAATGTCTAAAAAATGTGATGAATTATATATAAAAAAATTTAGAGATAAAAGATAAGATATCAAATCATACATTGTATCTTCCTCCTCCAACCCAATCATATCAAGTTACAAAACAAGTTTCAATTCAACCAACTAAAGAAGGGGCAATTATACCTCAGGTTACACAAGACTAGTTGAATGAATATGTTAGAAGAATATAGAAACTAGAAGAGGATGTGTTGGAGAAAAGTGCTGACACTTTGATGAAGGTCCTTGATCAAAAAATTGGGAATTTGACAACAACGTTAGAAATTGTGCACTCTAACTATTTTTCTTTATTGCAATATGAGAAAACATGTTCTGAATTCATTGCTTTCCCGAAACCTTTATATGCTAGATGGTCTTCTAGATCAATTTTACTAGAGAAGTTAGAAGTTGTTGCTGATTGCAGAGATGATTTTCCCTTAATAATTATGGAAACCAAGAATAAGGTAAATTTTGTTCTTTCATTATTGTTAGGAATAAGGTGTCTCAACCTTGGATAATTCCTATTCTTATTATTTGTTTTGTAAAAGGTATTTCTTGCAAATAATGTAATTGAGTGTGAGTGTACATGTCTAGATGGCATGTTGATGTGTCACTCCACTTGATGTGTCGGCATCTTGAATTGTGTGTAAGGAGATCATGGCTGAAATAGTTATGACGAATTCCTATGACACGTAAGAGCTATTTCTAGAAGATTCAATGACGGGTGAAGACATGCAATGACATGTGGCAACTGATAAAGTTGAGTACTGTACACTCTTCCACAATCATGGGTTCAGGGGTTTAGGGTTCCTATTTTTTTGGAGAATGGTAAAACCCTAATACGGCTATCTTTGGAAGTTGCCCTAAAAAGGAAAGCACATGATATAAGCATTTTTAGGGTTGCAGACAGATATAGGAAAAGAGTGTATTGTTGGTATGATCTGGAGCTACTGGATTTGTCTTTGTGTGTCGATTGTCTCTTGAAAGAACTTGCATTGCAAGTGTGTTGTAACCGTTGTGTTGAAGATAATACATTGTGCAAGTTTTGGAGTGCTGGGGTTTTTTACCGAAAGGTTTTCCCCAGGGTAAATCATTGTGTCATTATTTGTTTTTTGTATGCATGGTATATGGCTGCAATATCTTTGTTAAAGTAGTTAACGAATCTGAAATTGTAAGGATTTAAAATAATTTGCACAATACTTTCCTTTAGAGATTAGTGTAGGAAGTTGTTTCTGCACCTGAGTTTCCTTACAATTATTACCATTCTTTGAAGGTAAGGAAAAATTGTTTAAGAACAAGACTCAAACACCACTAGACTTGGAGCATCCTCTTATTCCAGACATATTGGATAAAGAGAAGAATAAGAAGAGTCTTGACAGGTGGACTTAGGAGTTTGATCTTATTATCCAGCAGCCAAAATATTGATTGTAAGTGATGGGGAAATTAAGGTAAATGAATTCAATGATATAATGGACAAAATGTCTGAGTTTGAGATCGGTTATGCTAAATTCATTGTAGATGCAATGGTCATTACATATTGCAAATAAAGAGAATTTGTTGAACAAATGGAGTAGTTGAAAACTTTTCAATGGCCAGATGAGTTGGAGGTTTGAGATTGGGAGGGTTACATAAAGAAGAAGAGAAAATAAAAAGAACAAATGAAAATGAGTCCCATAGTTTTAGTTTTTTGGCTTTTTGTGAAGTTGGTTACATTTGAGATGACAGGGCCACGAGTCGACTTCAGGGAGGTTAATCAATTATTTAAATAGATATTTTTCTTGACTCAACTAATGCCATGGATGTATCATATAGTTAGGAATGAAGCTAATAATCGACTTGAAGGTGATAGGCTAAGTTTAGTGCCCGACCTTGTTATTCTCTAACTACCTTTCCTTGAAGGTTCTTCATGCAGTTTGTAAGAGACACATCACAAAATGTTCAACCTCTTCGCTTCACAATTGTAGATATCACATTTTATATTCCCTCAGAACACTTAGCCTACTAGAATACCAAATGTTGGATATGGTCAATTCTAGAAGATGGTACAATTCTAGAAGATACATATCCTGGAAATGATTTCTGGAATATGGGTTGGACCCGTTTGGTTCACCCAGAAGATGACTGAGAAGATACATAAATAATTTTAATTATTTATTTCTTAATTTTTTTGAATACAGTGTGTATGTGTATATATATACACACATGCACACATGTGTGTATATACACACATATACACATGTGTGTCTACACACACATGTACACACATTTGTGTATATATACATATTTACACATATACACACATTCACACATACACACACACACATATGTGTGTGTATATATATATATACATATATATACATATATATATATATATATATACATATATATACATATATATATATACATATATATATATACACATATATATATACACACAGACATATATATATATATACATATATATATATATACATATATATATATATACATATATATACATATATATACATATATATATATATCTATATATATGTATATATATATACATACATGTGTGTGTGCATATATACACACATGTATATACACACATGTCTATACACACATGTGTATATATACACACATATATGTATGTACACATGTGTGTATATATACACACATATACATATTTGTGTATATATACACACATTTACACACCTATTATGTCACAGATCCAACGATATATTAAATTTGCTTCTGTAATAATTAGAATTAGAATTTGAAATTCCAATTCCACCTATTTGTGGGAAGATACATATGCCAATTTTGGGGCAGAATTGGAATTTCAAAATTCCAATTCCAATTTTTTTGGATGGACACAAACATGAAATTGACATTATCGAGAATTAGATAATGTCAATTCCAATCAAATTCTAGCACCCAAATGGGCCCTTAGGATTAACAAATCTTGCAGGTCTTCATGCCTTGTTGGAGATTAGTTAGGATATGAATAGAATATTTTGTTGTTACAATCTGATTCTTGTAAATGATTTGAAGCTTGTTGCATTCTTTATTTCTATAAAAGGAATATCAAGATCATATGTTAAGCCTTCTTAACAATGTTATCATTTTGAGAGCATAATAGAATAGTTATAGTTGTCTATGGGTCATAGTTATAACATTTTATATTGTATGTGTTTTCTAATATAAATGAAAAATATAAGTTAGAGAGATTTGAACATCATATTATTGTCTCCATACTGTATTCAAGTTTTTACTTGAATTCCAATATAAAGTATGTTTGGGTCCATCTGTTCATTTTGTGTGGAATTGTGTTAATGGTTTTGGGCTTTCTTTCAGTGAAAGAACTAAGTGCTTAGAATGATTAACATTAAATATAGGAATAGAGTGTGGATTTTACAAGTATGATACATGCGATGATGTGGATTCTATTTAAAAAACAAGGCATAATCTGATATATTGGTTCTCATTTTATTTCATTTGTTGAAAGAAGGTTATGTGGTCTACTTTGTTTCTCATTTTATTTCATTTGTTGAAAGAAGGTGATGACATTAATTTGCCATTAATATGCAAAGAACACTTTCGGTAAGCATAGACCAAAAGACAGGACAAAGATCAAACCAAAAATAAAGATACAAGAGATCACCAAAATTGGCTAAGTACAAAGAAAACCGATGACACAATTTTGTGTGTACACCAAAAATGCAAAGTCAGAAGGATAAAGAGGAACCCGATAGAGGAACCCAACATGCAGGAGATAGTGCAACCTGAGAGATAGTTAAAGTGCAACCCGAGAAATAGTTCAAGCAAGGAACCCGAAAGACAGTCAACTGATTTCAGAGCATAACCGACCGTCAGAAACTAAAAGTCAGTTGTAGCCCGCAAAAAGTGGATTTGACTGCCACGTCAGATAAAATAGTCTTATTCTATTTATAGAATCTTGATTTGTTTTTAAAACCATTTCTTTAGGGACAAGAAACATGAATGTAAGTTCTTTAATCAGTCTAACTGATTTAAAATGCATAGACTAGGAGATCAAGGTAAAGTTGTAAACCTGATCTTAGAGTTAACATTGTTTTTCGTGAAACTTGATGAAGTCAATCCATCTTATAAATAGATGATGTAGTAATTCATTATACATGTGTGAATATAGAAGAGAGGATGAATGAAGCCTACGAACACATCTATGGATCAGACTGAAATTTTCATGAACCAAAACAGCAAAAGGAAAATTTGGTTATCAGAACCAAGAACGAAGGCTACCGAGAATCAGAGGTATTACTCAATCACATTAGGTGATATATCTTTATATGTAAACTTAAATGGACCTATAATCAGCAATAGGAGATTGCATATACCAGGTCAAATTGTAATTTTCTATCATTCTAACAAGTGAAGCAAAGTGTAAAAATCCTTTCAAGGAAGGTGGATTTAATAGTCCAACTATAAATCTCTTAACTGAGTGCACACTCAACAGTTTTGTTAAAGCTCTTAATCGAGTAGACTTTAACAGGTCTCCACAGATACTATTACTTGGGTAGATCATCAGAAGTGATCAAATTGTAAGCCTTAACCGGCCCCTTCCAATCTACAGATAGTGAAGATTTTGTGGGTGCCATCCCCACCGCAATTTTTACTTCCTAACAGGAGTTTTCTGCGATATCATATCTTGTGTTATGTGTCAATTACTTTCATGAGTGTTTCTATGAATGTTCACATGTATGTTAAGTTTATGAATTGATATAACTCACATCAAGATAGTATAGAACAATTGGTTGGATATACAATTGATTACACAAAGGTTAATTGATTAAAGGATACAAATTTTTTAGAGGTATTGATTCACCCCTCCCCTCTCAGTACACACTTCCCATTAATTACAACAATTGGTATCAGAGCTGGGGTCTCTTGTTTGGAAATCTTAAAGGCTTAAGAGAAAAGATCACACAATGGAGAAGTACAGACTCGATAAGAATATTAAAAATAAGAAGCTAGAAATTTAGATCTTCTATGAGCAGTATAAAGAAGCTAGAATCAATATGAGACAACTGTTAGAGGAAAGAAAGATTATGACATCTCGTTGTAATGAAATAGATTATCATGAGGAAGAGATACCGGATTTCTTTGAGTCTTCAGGATCAACTACAAGAAAAGCATCAGACACATCAGAAGAAAGCATCACAAGCCTAACTAAAATCAATCAACATCTGGCTCGACAAGTAAAATCTCTGCAAATCAGTCAAGAGACACAGATGGTAAGAATGATTGACAAACTGAGCAAGAAAGAACACTAGCTATTGATGATAGAAGAAAGATTACAAAAAAGCTACAAGAGAAAGAGTTTGAAATACAGAAACTCACAAAACATCACCATGAGATCACAAATCAGATTATTCTTATGAGTCAAGAGACAAATAGAATGAATGTTGATCTCATTGAAAGAATAGAAGCTATCGGTGAGCTAAGGGATGAGAATAAAAAGTTGAAACATGAAATAAGAATTCAACAGCAACATAATGAAATTATCAAGAAAGCTGAAGAAAGCAATAAAAGAATGGATGATTTTCTTGAAGGACAACGAAGATTCAAAAACAACATCGGTCTAGGCTTTACCAAGAATGGAGAATCATCAAATCAAGCTTATCCAAAGAATGTCTATGAAAATCCAAGACCAAGAAAGCTTACACGCAATCACTATGGAAAGCAAGGCCACACATCAAATGTATGCAGAGGCAAAATGAAAGGTATTCCTAAATCTACATCTTCATTCATAGGATTTTGTTATAAATGTAACAAGAAAGGACATAAAGCATATGAATGTAAGTCTGAGATGAAACAACCTAAGAAGGAAACCTACATGGAAAAATATTGTCCTACTTGCAAAATGAATGGGCACACAACTCTTGAATGTTGGAAAAAGAAAAAGCAAGCATGGAAGCCTAAGGTCAAGAAAATCCTTATCAATCAAAAAGAGTCGGTAATCAGTATGTATGGGATTACAACACTTGGAAAAATTGTACAACATGTGGAAGATTTGGTCTCATTGCTGCAAACTATATGAGACAATGGAATAGAAAGTCTAGAGGCTGGACTAACCCCGGAATGGCATGCTTACATTCTCATAAAGCTGGTCATCTCAAAAAGGATTGCAGAGACCAAATGACAAAGACCAACACATATCCCAATGGAAATACCATTGAAGACATCCGAAGTGCAAGAGAAAAAAAGTGGAGAAGAGCTTCAAACAATGATGAAGCTGGACCAAGCAATGCAAATGGTGACACCCCATCCAATGGATCTGGTGACATCACCACCCCCACCTAAGAAGAACAAGTAAGTATGAAACTGCATTACCCGAAGTTATCATTTTACATCAGTTCCATAATATGTTGATAAAATGTCAAATTAGCATAAGTAAAGATGCATCATGACATTACTTGTTAAAATCTGTGATATCTATTCTATCAGGCAAAACACACCGAAATCTATCGTTATACGCTCAAAGCTGAAACTGCCTATGTTTACCGAAACCTGTTGGTTAACATGTAAAAGAAAATTTTCTAATGTAATCTGAGACTCGTCGGTAATAAAGCGAGCTATGTTAACAAAACACCGAAACCCGTCAGTAAAAGTAAGAGGTATGACGACTACCTTGAAACATCGTATTAACATCGAAAAGGGAAGTTAATGTCTTAACTGATGAACTCCATCTTCGCACACCAAGGAATGGTTGAGAATTAATGACTCCCTTTTAGGTCAAATGGCTATAAAAAGGCGACAGAAGGGTCTCATTGTTCACCACGACCAGAGTAGAGCGACAAGAGCAAATTTGTGCAAACAACAATAGGATCACAAAGCAACTGCAACTCGACACAGAGCACTCCAAGTAGATAAAAAATCACTACTGCTGTAAACAGAGTTCTCTACAACAACTGACAACTCTATTTTATGCATTTCTTAGAAAGCCCTAAATCTGAAACAATGGCAATGACCTCAAGAACCATCAAATCAAAGAACATCAAGAAGGATGAGGTTAAACTCATCAAAAATTCTACATGTGAGGAACCACACTACAAGATTTACCCTGAGGTTTCCTCACAACCCGAAAATGCTGGAGTATTCTTGTGAATACCAGCTAGTGTTTTGCTTGTCGAAGACGTGCGAGCATACATCCACTGCAAGATTGAAGAAATCAGCGATCTAGAGGTAGAACAAGCTTACAAGAAGCTATGTAATGAAGATGGATCCATAAAAGATGAGCATAAACACATAGATGTGAAAGGGATCACTAATGCCCTGTTATTCTCGAAGGCTTTCAAAACTGAGTGGATTCGATTAGTACTGAGTTGAATGCACAATCAAAAACTATGGTTGGATGAACCAAAGATGATAACCCAAGATGTTATCCATGTAGTCATTGGTTACCCTATAACCGAAAAGGTAAAAGCATTAAAGCACCCACCCAAGGCTGAGATTGAAAAGAACATAGGAGCCAAATGGGATGGTAGAGGATTGAAGGTATCCACTATTATCGATGATGAGATGAAATTCGGAGCATGTGTCCTAGGCTACAAATTCTTTCAAGCCAGCGGGATGAGCAACATAGCATCCGGTGCAGTAGACACATCATACAAGATTGTGAAGAAGGGAACTCAATTGGATTTATCTAAACTTCTACTAAACCAGTTAGAAGAGAATTTGAAGACTATAAGGAATGCAAAGACAAACACATGTAAGTTTGGCTCACTTATTATGTGCATTTTATTTTACTTTCAAGAAACATTTCCATCTATAGGAAATATAAAATGGGATACCACAAGGCCAGTCACCATGTAGATCAGTGAACACGTAACCTCACTGGGAGACAATTTTGAAACAGTCATGGATGAATACTTTACTGTATTCAAAGACCGAATGTAGAAGAGGGTAAGGATCCCTGAGAAGCTTATTGAGAAGTTCAAAGATGAAATATGTTTCATGGTTGATATAGACCACACCTATATCAAGTCTTTTGTACCAAGGAAATCATGGCTACAACCATTAGAATATGAGATAAATATGGATCAAGCATCTAAAGCAATCAATGCATTGATAAATGAACCATTAGACAAGAAACAACAAAAGTTTAGAACCTATGAAGAAGCAAAATCAAGAATCAAAATCAGACTGGTTGTAAAACAAATTGACAAGAAAAAGGACAAAATGGTCAAGAACCTTAAGAAAATATTGTTGGTTCTAGAGGAAGGAACTAAATAGGAAGAAGAAGCTAAAAAGGAGGAAGAGACCGAAGGAAAGCTACCTATCGGTGAAGCTGCAAAAAAGAATGACTCCGAGGCCATAGAGTCAGATTCACCACCTCCTCCACCAACTAAGAAGCCAAGAACCACAGCTGCTTCTAGAACAAGAAGCCAAAAAACTAAGGATTCAAGTCCTTCACCTTTGAAGAAAGGAAAAGTAAGAACCTACAAGAGGAAATTGACCACACCGAAAAGAGGGCCAAAAAAAAGAATAAGGAAGCTGATCAGAACCAGAGAAGATATTGAGGACACCGAACAAGATGAAGGTGTACAAGTAGAAAAGGTTAAAGTTCCAAAAATTATTGATGAGGTATGCAAATATATTGCAATTTTAGGATCTATCACAAATTCTAAGATTAGAAGATGGGTAAAACTGGATCCAGAAGATCAGAACAAAGTTGAAGATGCCATAGTTGTGAAGATGTACAAATTCAAGTATGTACCAATTCAATTCGAAGGTAATAATGTACCAAGGGAACTCTT
The DNA here is from genome assembly GCA_018584345.1 of Thuja plicata. NCBI lineage: Eukaryota > Viridiplantae > Streptophyta > Pinopsida > Cupressales > Cupressaceae > Thuja > Thuja plicata. Next base: position 1,818 of record MU226827.1, on the reverse strand, counting down.
GGACAGATTATATGCTAGATGGACATTTTCCTTAAAGAATGAAAATGAGATAAGGGAAAGAGTACTTGTTACTCTCATCCTTTTGGATCCAAGAAGGAAGAAATTGATGAAATGATGGAGAACCATAAAAAGGAGTTGTCACCCAAGTTGAGAGCCTACAAATTTCTTGAAGGGGGGCTTATAGAGCTTGAATAAGAAAGTCACAATAAATGAAGTAAAATACTCAATAGACCTATTGAGGAAGCTAGCCCCGAGAAAGACCTACAACAGAAAGATGATAATAAGGCAATTCAAGAACATATATTAATCAAAGATGCAAAAGATGACACATCAATTGAGTTAGACAAGGAAGAACAAGACACAACTGGCAACAAAAATATGGATGTTGCAGATGAGACATGGACATACACAACCAAGGACAACATTGTGGATAACATAATCATTGACATAACCGATGATCCAGTAGAAGAGGTAAAGAAAGATGAAGATGTCAATGTTAACAAGGACACAACCGATGAGCAGGACAACACATTTGATACTGCACAGGTGAACATACCAGGAAACATGCCAATATTGATACAAGCCATCAATATTCTTCAAGAAAAAGACAAGTCACCTGAAAAAGGTTCAAACATTCCTGAGGATGCAGGGGATGAAGGAAAGAAAGACAACACCAATGATCAGAAGGACATCAGAGACACTCACATTGTAACCGAAATTGACAAGGTTACAGGAGGAGATACAAATCAAACAGATGGAGACACAACTGATAAGGATGCACAGACAAAGACAGATGAAGTGCATAAGGACACCGATGAAGGAGATAAACCCAAAGATGGCACTTCTGAGCATACCAAAAAAGTTGCTACCAATAATGTAAAGGTTGATGTGGAGATGTCTACAAAAAATTGACAAGCTGGCACCGAAATAAAGCAACACCAAAAATCACTTCATCAAGCACAACAAACAAAGCTGAGAAATTGGCAATGGTTCTACATTCAAGTGTCACTCAAAAGAAGAAGAATAAATCCAAGAAGAATAAGTTGGAAGTCACTTTAGATGAAATCATTGAGATACCCAAATGTGAACCAACTACACTTGATTATGAAGCATTGAAATAATACACTGAAATATGCCAAAGGAAGGCATTACAGGAGAAGTTGAGGAAACATCACCGAGACTCCATTGTACTGGAAACACAAAGGGACATATTGCACCAAATTATACCCGATGTTGATGTTGATTAGAATAAACCAATACTTGATCAACTAGCCACTCTCACTGAAGCCATTACAATACAAAACATTGATGCAGAGAAGGCAATTGAAGAGAGAGCATAGCATATGTACAAACAAAAACTTGTTGAGAACATTAGCCAAGAAGTGGCAGTTAATAAGGTAAAGCTTTTAGAATTCATAAGTGAATTAAATCCAATTATCACTAAAGCTATTTACTTGATTCAACAACTAAGCACACTGGAAAAGTTCACTAAAGAGCATATTGAAAAGATAGCAAAGTTAGATTCTGATCTAACTACAAGTGCTAAGGGCTTAACCACCGATGACAATGCACTAAAGCTGAATTATGAGAAAATCATTGAAATAAAAAGGTTAAGGAAGGAACTGTGGGAATCAGAGACACAATTCAAGTAAGAAGTCACTGAGCTCCAAGCTCAACTCCTACCAAATCTGACACTACTTGAACAACATATCATTTCAGCAAGACAACTGATAGCAACCCCTGAGATGTCTGTAGCAGACAACTGTTGGAATAGTCCCAAGGATAACTGAGAGGGGGGGGGGTGAATCAATTATCAGT
>MU226826.1:1831064-1850587 GCA_018584345.1 Thuja plicata | reverse complement strand
CATTTTTATTGCTTCTTGTTGAAACCTTTCTATTTTGTGCCTCTTTATCTTTCTTCCCCTTTTTTCTTTCCCCTTTGGTATCTTTCTCATTTTCTCTATCACTTTTCTCTCCTTCAAGAATTTGTGTGATCTCTGTTGCTTCCCCCCATTTAGGTTTAACTGGTTCTACTGAATTTTGACATTCCTCTTTTGCGTTCCCCCTCTTGGGTGTAGCTATCTCTTTATTTTTATCCCCCATTTTTAGGGTTTCTTCTGAATTTTCTGGACTACCTCTCAGCTCCATCTCACTATCTTTCTTTTTGTCCTCATTCTTCTCTATAGTACTATTGGTTTCTTCCTGAAAATCATTTTGCTCCTCCTCCGTCTCTTCCTCCCTTACTTCATCTCCCTTTAAATCCTCTTCCTTAAACTCCCCTTCTTCTATTTGGGTTTTGTTTTCTTCTATTTCATCTTCTTCCATTTGGATTACGTTTTCTTTTTCATTTGATACTTCTATTCCCCAGTCCTCAGGATCCTCAGTATATGACCCTAACATTGTGTTAGTACATTTAGTCTTCTCATTCGTTTCTTGTACCTCTTGCTCTTTTCACTGTCCTTCCCTGTCTTTGCTACTGACTTCTTTAGTTTTTCTCCCTACTGGGATCCATTTTTGAATTTTTTTCTGAATAACTTTCTCCGGACATTTTTTTGCCCAGTGACCCGCCTTTTTGCAATGGAAACATGCAAAGGGTATCGTTTCATACTCTATGGCCTGTTCCCACATACCCAGCTTAGATTTCAAACTAATTTTTTCTGGCATATCCTTGTCCTGCATAATCCCAACACAGATACGGGCATAGGTTAGCCTCCGTCTCGCCGCTATCATATTATCTATCGGCAAGAGTTCACCAAATGAACTAGCTATACCAAAAAAAATATTTTCCAGCCAATATTCAAGAGGTAATCCATGTAGCTTTATCCATACAGGAACTTGTCAAGCTTTTTCCTCCTTGAAAACAAGATTCAGACTCCATTTTTGGAGAATAAGAGTGTTTTTCCCAATCAGCCATGGGCCGCTGCAAAGAATATTCATTCTATCTTCTTCACAAGAAAAAAAGAACGACATACATCCCTTAGCCATAGCTACCACCTCTACCTATCCTTTCAAAGCCCATTTTCAGGAAAAAAAAGCCCTAACCACTTCGATGTTAGGTCTCACTCCTACAAATCTACCAACCAGTGAATTTTTCATTCTTGCTATAGAAAAATTGATGGTCTGGTCTGGGATTTCAATAGCAAAGCTTCCCTGAGAAGGTTTTGAAACGTTCTTCACCGGAGGTAAAGAAGACTTACCTATTGGTTTAATTCCAAAAAGAGATGCCCATTTCCTCGTTTGCCCCAGCCCAACCTCCTATCTGGGACCCCCTCCTGGGTCCTCTGGTGCCTGTCCCGCATCGGGATCCAATCCTGTGATCTCGATGTCCTTCCCATCATTCCACTTGCTGCGCTCAGAGGATTCTGCCTCCTCTCGAATTCTCCCGCCCAAATTCAAAGTTGAATCTAGATGCTCCCGCTCCCGCTCCCTCACTCGCTCCATTCTCTTTAATACCTTTTTTTTTATGCTGGTATATTCCTTTGATTAATTTTATCAAACTAACCCAGAGGCTAGTGGGAAGTAACATTTCTTCATGGATAAATGACTTTTTCCTTCTTTGCTTGATAACAAATCCTTCAATCTTAATTCAAAAGATCACCTCAGGACCCATCCCACTCCATAGACCTATTAGAGGTCAAATTCAATCTCCTTAGACTCCACTAGACTCTACATCTTGAATCCATCCACTTATTAATGCTCCTACCATTCAATCATGCTCTAAACTCCATGTTATGCACCCTTCATTCAATAGGCTTCTGCAACCACAACCATCAACATTTCTTTCATAGGTGATCCTAACTCCTCTAAGGAACCCAACACACTTGTTTCACCCATAGACCAAGCCACAAACTCTTCCTTCAAGACATTTTGTCTCCTTCAAAAATCTGTCCAGTCATACACTATCCTAGTAGTACAACAACAAGGGTTTTAAAATATTTTCTAAAAATAGTTCCAAACAACTCTTAAAACCAATCAAATATTTGAATACCCCTTTTCAATTTTATTAACATATCTCAAAACTGACCCCTTGTGTTTTGGACCATCCTAGTCAACTTTTCCATTGTCAGTGAACTGAAACGGTTAATTCGACCCCTTTTCCAAAACAAATACTAATATATCTTCACCCTAGACCTTGAGATTTTCAAAATAGTCATAAAATGACCCCAAACTATTGATTTTACAACTTATTTGATTATAAGTCCTCTCTAAGTGCAAAATCCCTAATTTGCTTCTCAACAACCCCTAAAATCTAGGGCTTGGTCAATGTACAACCTCCCAACACCATATCCTCAAATAAATGGATGATTCACCATCCTTATACCATTCTAACATGAATTCAAACAAAAAAATCATCCCCTCCAATGGCCAGATCCGCTGCTGCTATAACCATGCACCATGCATGAAACCCTTCAATACTTTCAAACTCACTCATTCATCCATAATTTGGGGATCTTGGTGTTCCCAAGGGTCTGAGACTAATTCATTTCATATTTGGGTGTTTTAGGACATAATTAACTACTGTCCAAGAGGGGGAGTCTTTGGGTTAAGTTTATGATCTACTTGCTTTGTAATTTTGCCTATTTTTGTTTATATTTGAGGTCTCAAAGTTGTAACAGCAGGGTATGGTCCAAAACAATATACCTCTTTCTTTGCATATGTTGGAAATATTGATAAAGGGTGTTTGAAAACCCCATTTTTTTTCCAAGTGATTCTAAATTTTTTGGAGTTATGGGTTTTGGAAGATCGGTTATGTCCTAAAATAGTAAACTAGGTCTCCTAGCAAATTTCAAGAATTTTGTGCATAATCCACAGAATATGACTCCAGAATCAGTTGATTCCATCTAAATATGGTTAAATTAGGTCTCTTGTGGCATTATAAACCTTCATTCGAGTTTTTGGGTTGAAATCTCATTTTTAGTTAGTGCACCTTGGGAACACTTCAGTCTGACATGAGCCAAAATGTTCTTGATGCTATGTGAGTGAAGAAATGTCTCCCCTAGTGTATACCCAAAAAACTAGAGCCGATGGAGCTGATTGTTTTGTCCCACAATGAATGGTTTGAAAGATGCACCATTGAGAAACTTTCAACTGAGCAATGATGACACTTTTTGCACCAACTGAGATTGGGTTCGAAATGGAATCTGAGTGGAATCTCCTAGAACTGAGCCACATCCTTGTAGGCCTTCCCAAGACAGTCCTTGTGCACTTCACAAATATTTCATATCTCTCACTAGGTTTGAGATATGAATCCCCAAAAATTGCTGCCAAATTTGGCTTAGTGCACCTTGGGAAGACTTCGGTCCAACATGCGTTGGAACATTCTTGGTGCTATGCGAGAAAAGAAAGGTCTCCCCTAGTGTTTACCTAGCCAATTGGAGTCAATGGTGCTGACATTTTGGTACCATGACAAATGGTTTGAAATATGCACCATTGAGAAACTTTCAACTAAGTGACAATGACCCTTTTTTCACCAACTGAGATCCAATTGCCAAATGGAATCTGAGTGGAATCTCCCAGAACCCAGCCACATGCATGTAGGCCTTCCAAAGAAGGTCCTTGTGCACTTCATGGATCTTTGATATCTCTCATGAGGTCCGAGATATGCATCTCCAAAAATCACTACCAAATTTGGCTCAGTGCACCTTGGGAACACTTTGGTCTGACATGCGCCGAAACATTATTGGTTCTACACGAGTGAATAAAGGTCTCCCCTAGTGTTTACCCTACCAACTAGAGCCAATGGTGCTCACGGTTTGGTCCCACGATGAATGGTTTGAAAGATGCACCATTGAGAAACAATGACACTTTTTGCACCAATCAAGATCTGATCGCCCAATGGAATCTGAGTGGAATTTTGTAGAACCAAGCCACAAGCTTGTAGGCCTTCAGAAGATGGTTGTTGTGCACTTCATGAATCTTTGATATCTCTCACAAGGTCCAAGATATTCATCTCCAAAGATTGCTTCCAAATTTGGCTTAGTTCACCTTGGGAACACTTCGGCTCGACATGCGCTGGAATGTTCTTGGTGCCACCCAAGAAAAGAAAGGTCTCCCCTAGTGTTTACCTAACCAATTGGAGCTGATGGAGTTGACGATTTTGTCTCATGACAAATGATTTGAAAGATGCACCATTGAGCAACAATGACACTTTTTGCACCAACCAAGATCCAGTTGCCAAATAGAATTAGAGTGGAATCTCCTAGAACTGAACCAAAATATTTTAGGCCTTCCCAAGATGGTCCTTGTGCACTTCATAGATCTTTGATATCTCTCACGAAGTCTGAGATATGGATCTCCAAAAATTGCTGCCAAATTTGGCTTAGTGCACCTTGGGAACACTTTGGTCTGACATACGTTGGGATGTTCTTGGTGCTATGCAAGTGAAGAAAGGTTTCCCCTAGTATTTAACCAGCCAAATGGAGCCAATGGAGCTGATGCTTTGGTCCCATGATGAACGGTTCTTGATGCTCTTGAATTCTTAGTGGTATGTGACTGGCAGAGAAGCATAGACTAGATGCTCAATTCCCCATAACTTTTGATGGGTATTGTTTCAAGAAACAAAAATGGTTAAATGATATTCTCTGATGTGCTCCAAGGTATCACAAGTGTTATATTTGTCAAGTTCAAGGTTTGACGGGTACTTGCTTCATTAAGTGCCCCAAATAGCCCTTCCAAGTTAAAGTGAGGGTTCCTAAGTTAGAGGAGTCATCCAATGTTTCAAGGCCTTTCCTTTTGGGAAAAAGTTCTCCCCCAATTAGTACTCTTTGATCATAAAATTAATTTCCAAGGACCTTTGGGATATTTTGAAGTAAAACTAGAAAAAGGTGTTCTATACAGATGGATTTTTCATGTAATTCTGTAAATTTTTGAAATTGTACGGATCTATACTTTACTACTTTGAAAACATTCAACAAAGCCTTATATTTTATTGTATAATAATTTATAAGACATCTTATCTAACACATTTGAAATAAAGGCTTTAGAATTTTTTGTCAAATATATGCATTCTTTCATGTATTTCATCATTATACAAGTTTGATTATATCAATGTTATCAAAAGACCGAGATATAGAATTTCAAAATCTTAGATACAGAACTATATATATCAAAATTTTAAGTGTCATTTCTGCTCCTAAAGTGGATAAGTTTAACACATGGTACTCGATGACATCTACATTCCAATCCCTGCATTTAGAAGGCACAAGAAATAAATAAGTTTGTAGGTTGCCAAAAATATTGTGAATTTTTAAGTAACTAAATGAACCAAAGAACATGACTAGCCAATGCATAGTGAAGTTTACCATCATAAAATATCTGGGCTAATCAAATGCACACCTCAATCTCCTATATCTATCATATATGTATCTAATTGCACTTACAATCCACATACATAACCAAGTTTATTGGCCCTCAAACAAATAAAGTAGAAAACTACAATGAACATGTATTGAATGTAACTGTAATAAACATGGAAAACCTTGTAGTGAGTTGAACTTACCTACTGAAGTGTGCCTGAAGGGTCATCTCTCTTCTTGAGGGTATTCAATATTGCTTCATGATTAGCAGTACTAATAGTCCAAAGTCCCTTTGTCTTTGGTTTTCCTTGATGTTTCAGCAACTTAATATTGGCTATTATAACAAGGTGTGAATACATGAGAATGGTTTTGTGCTTCTCATAGTCTTCAAACACAAGAATACCATTATTTATAATCATGCATATGTTCAACCATGTTCCCATAACAACATGTGATCCTATTGGATATGTGAACATATCATCATCTATCGTTGGTTGTGCAATTTTTTGCTTTCCTCGTACACAACATGCTAACTAGTTTAATCTGATCTCTTATCATTCCCCTACGGTGCATCCAATGTAAAAACATGCACTGGCTATAGAAGATCTAAAAGATGGTCGTAGTCAAGTGAACAATCCATGTCATCATTTATTACAGAGAGTGTGATAGATAAAGGAGTTAGATAATGTGGAACCCATGTAATGACCCACTCACTTGACTCACATTGATCCCAATCACACTGAAGACACCTCGGACAAAAACAAGCCAACTCTTGTGTCCAAATGGTCCATGTACTAGCATGCAAGCTTTGAAATGAATACATTTTTGAAGAATCTTTCATGGTTTGACAATCTAACCTATCTCCAATTGTGCCCAACTCAACAAACAAAAAGAATCTGTGTACCGCTAAATCAAGATTCCCCCTATGACAATGTTGAAGTACACCAATCAACAATAGAATGAGCATCAGGGAGTTCTGCACCTAAAATCCTTAATTTCTCCTTAACTAGAGCTCTCTTTACACATGCACTTGCTCCATCATTCTCCCCTTTTCTATGAACAACCTAAAAAAAACTCCAAATATGAGGTACACCTGTCTTTACATGCATTCCACATAACCAATAAAACATACAAGCATTTTTGAATTGACCTGTGCAATTATCTTACCAAATGAGATGTCTATTCATAGAAATATCATTTTCCTACACCCACTAAAAATAGTTCTCAAAGCAATGTTGTACATACTCATGAGAGTGATATCTATCATCACTCATATAAAAATTGTATTCTCGGATTATCTTTGGGTCATCTTTTCTACTATGAGGGGAATGTCTATATGCTATGTGCACAAAAATAGTAACTTGAATAGAATTGTAATTTTTAGCTTGCAACTCATTTTGGGGCTACAATATATAGTTCTCTACAAAGTCAACGACTGATATAATAGTGCCAATTGGGAAAGTGTCCTTACAAATCTTGAATTGTTGATCAAACCACTGACACCTGTGACTATGCCTTGCATACTTGTAAAAAAGATTCTTCCTGAAACCTGAAATAAAATCAGCTACATTGCATTCTTCTGTAACAAACTCACATCTAGAGCCTTCACCTCTAATTTTCAATGTATATTTAACGGTTTCATATACCTTTTTTGGACAATTGTCTTTCCAAAATCATGTTCGCAGCACTCATGAAATCATGAAACAAACTTCACTAGCCCCCCACACTCTGAGCACTTGTCATTTAAGAAATCTTCTCTATAAAAGAAACATCCATCATCTCTAGGACATAAAAAATGATCTAGCAAGTCTCTTGATGATTTTGGAAGAGAACTCCTTCAACATTTCACTAGTATGCAAAGTAAAATGAATGGATAGTAAAAATTCATGATGCATTGAAAAATCCACATGATATTTGCAACAATAGGTATTTTGAATCTTAAGAGGCACACAAAAGAAGGCTTCAATTCTTCAAAATATCTTTGTGATATTTTCAATGTTGGATGTGTTGGGATTAATGGGAAGTAGTACTGAGAGGGGAGGGGTGAATCAGTACCTCTAAAACTTTTAACACTTTTCACCTTTCATCATTAGTAAGCAATATTTACTGTATTAACAACCATATCTAATGTTCTTTCTTATGCATTCACTATTAATTCATAAACTTAATTGTATGCAACATTCATAGAAACATTCATGAAATTAATAGACACATAACACAAGATATGATATCGAAAAAAACTCCTGTTAGGAAGTAAAAACCACAGTGTGTATGGCACCCACAAAAATTCACTATTTGGAGAATTAAAGGGAGCTGGTAAAGGCTTACAATTGATCACTTTTGATGATCTACCTTATTAGGAGTATTAATGTGGAGATCTGTTAGGATCAACTCTGTTAAGAGCTTTTAGCAACACTAATGAAGTGTGCACTCGATTAAGAGATTTACAATACGATTGTTAAGTTCACCTTCCTTGAAAGAATTAAGTGTACCCCACTTATTATAATGTGTACAATATGTTTGACCTGACTATATGCAATCTAAAATTTCTGATTACAGATCCATTAAAGCTCACAGAATATGAATATCACCTATAGTGATTGATTAATACCTTTTTCTGTGACAACTAATTTGATCTTTGTCTGTGTTGTTGCATGAATTCTCTTGTCTAATCATTAGATGCTCTCAGTGGCTACAATCATCATCAAAGAACATGTTCATAATTGATTGAGCATCTATTTATACAAGTATTTGACCTATTCTAGAATCATGCATTACAATGTTAACTCTTGATCCAAGGTATACAACTTGACCTTGATCCTTTAGTTTGCATGTTTTAAAATAGTTATACTGATAAAAAAAATAATAAATACATTACTTTCTCCGCATGTAATGGATTTAAAACAAATCAAGAAGATAAATATAAAACTTCAATGATTTATTTGACGTGAAAACTCAGATCCACTTTTTGCGAGATGTAACTGATTGTCGGTTCTTGATCGTCGGTGTGAACTGAAAGTCTATCAGTGTTCCTTCATTTTAACTGATTGTTGGGTTCCTTTCATCTATCAGGTTCTAATCTTTGATTGTTTTTTCAGGTTGCACTATTGGTTACTCGTCGAGTTCCGAATGTCCTTTTTGTTATCAGGTAAAATTGAATAGTATTTGTCGAGATGCTTTGTACTTGGCAGTATCAATAACCTTGGCATCGGGTAGTGTTGTACTCTATCTGTCACTGTAGTATAAACTGATGGTGTTGATAATGTTTTTCCTTATGTATAATAATGTCAAAATATAATGTCTTCAATCTCCCTCTTTGACATTAGTATCAAAAACTGATATGTGCATAATACTAAAGTATTTATTATGTACACCATGTATATATCCTTGTCATTATATGATTCCCCCTAACTATATGCATTGGTATAGTATGATTATATGTACATGTATACTTGCCTTTGTACTATACATTTCCCTTTTTGTTCTTTCCTCTTTCAAATGACTGAATTTACAAATCATTTCTTCCTTTCATTTCCCCCTTTTACTGATTGATTGTACATATCATTTCCCCCTTTTTTGATAATCATGACAAAAATGTACAACTTATAAGTTGTCAAAAATGTGTAACTTACAATGTGTCAAGAATGTGGGAATGAGTGTTCTTTATATCTTCAATCAATTTCTCCCATTTTTTTTTGAGGAGTTCTAGTGCCATGTGCTCTAGCTCAATTCGGGCATGCATAACATAAATGTTGTCTAGGATAGAAATTTCTAGGGTGGAAATGAGTGCTCTTGCCTCTATCATATGGTTTTGTGGTAATGAGAGTGTCAATAAGAGTTGAGCTTGAAGCTCATTTACCTCATCTCTAAACTTGGTTTCTACAATCTGTATGTCTTGTGTCAGCTTTTGAGCTTTCTTGAGCTGTTCATTGTGCAATTTGATTGCATCTTCACTATTTGTCAGACTTTGTGCACTTGTTTGAAGAACAACATCTATTTATGCTATCTTTTCGGTATACTCATTTGTGATTTTATCTAATGTACATAATTTCTATATTAAGGCTATTGCTTCTGAAATAATTGGGTCTACTATGCTTACCAGTTCATAAAGCTTAACCTTTTGTAGTGCCACTTCTTGGCTTATCTTCTCAGCTAACTTGAATTCATAAATATTTTCAAGTCTAGTCTCCATAGCCTTCTCATCATCTATGTTTTGAGATGTGATGACATTGGTGAGAACCACTAATTGATCAAGCATGGGGGTTGTTTGATCAACATTTATATCAAGTACAATTTGTTGAAGTATTCCTTATGCAACTTCAAGTACCTTTGCTTTCTTGGTGGCTTTTCTCAACTTGTCTTGCATGTCTTTCCTTTCACAAAGTCTTGCATACTTTGTTAATTCAGTTGGATCCAATGTCCTAGGATCACATAATAGAATCTCAATGATTTCATCCAGAGTGACTTGATTCTTGTTCTTGCTTTTCTTCTTCCTTGAGATTTGGGTAGAGGCAGATATATGAACTACCATTGCAAGTTCATTTGTCTTCTCAGAGGCACTTGGTGAATGCTTTGTAGATGAAGCTTCTTGTGTTTTTTGCTTGAGGTTCACCTGTCAGTTTGGTGAAGACATCTCTCCATCAACCTTGGGTGTTTCTGCAGATTTATCTTATGTTTTCTTCTATTGTTCATCTATATTGGCTTCTTCACTCTTATCCTTCTTCTTGTCCTCTTCTACTTGTTTATCAGCTTCTTTATTCTGATCAGTAGACTTGTCTTTCTGATCATCGATTGCAACTTGATCTGCAGTTGTATCTTTTGGTTCATTAGTTGTGTCTTTTGTCTATGCATCACCTTTGTCTTTAGGTATGCTTGTATCTGCTGCATTTGACTCTTCATTTCCTTTTATTAGATTGATGGCCTTCATCATTAGTGGCATGTTATTGTCTATGCCTCCTTGTGCTGCATCTAGAAGTGTGTTCTGCTCATTGGTTTGATCCTGTTGAGCAGTGACATCTTCATCTTTTTGTATTTGATCGCCAGGGTCCAGTCCTGTGATGTGAATAATTGAAGTGTCTAGTCATATTTCATCAGCAACATCCATGTTGTTATCTCTTTTTGTCTCCAATTCTTGTTTCTTGGTTTTATCATTAAGAGATATGAAAATGACATCATCTTCTTTCTATGGATCTTTATCTGAATCATAATGAGTGATGTATTGAATGTCAAGATCATCTAGAAATTTTTCTAAGTCAATGGGCTCATTATTATCTACATTATCTAAAGCAATGTGCTTAGGACTTGCATTATCTTTCTCCTCCTCTACATGAGGTGTGTCGGTGAGAAGTAATTTATTCTCACAACTTGTTGACTCTGCATGCAGATCTAGGATTTGTCTCCATTTGGCCTTGGTCATGTTGTCTAGCTCTATAAACTTATCCTCTAGCACTTTGTAAGCTCTTATCTTTGCTAAAAATTTACTTGAGTGATTTTTCATTATTTCCTTTATTTCTTCCATCTTTGATTTGGGAGGCATGAGTGTGACAAGTACCCTCTCCCTTGCTTCCTTTTCTATGTGTAAAGCATATGACCATTGTTGTGAAATTCTGTCACCCAGTTCTTTGGCTATTTGGCCTACAAATTCTACTGGTACATATTTGAACTTGACCATTGCCCTAATTATTGCATCTTGTATCTTATGTTTATCCTCTGGCTCAGTTTTATCCCACTATCTAATTTTCCTATCAGTCATTGTACCGGTTGTTGCAATTGAATTTGCAATTTCATCCATAGTTCTAGGGGCTGAGCTTTTCTTCTCTACATCAGGCTCATCCTCTTTTGAATCTTCTATGTCATCTTTGGTCTTGACTAGTATTTTCCTCCATTTTTGTAGGTGTTTGTTTCACAGTTTGCTTCTCTATTTGTTTCTTTCTCTTATAGGTCCTCACTTGACCTTTCTTGAGAGGTGTAGTAGCTTTTACTATTTGTCTCATTTTCCTCTGAGATGTTGTGGTTCTTGATTTCTTTGTAGGAGGTGGAGGTGTTGTTGGTGCTATTTCATGTTTGAAATATGCCTTGTAAATTTCTTGAGGTCCCCTGTCATCTATGGTGTCCAAGGTTTTCAAATCATGGTTAAAATTATTCTCATGCCTCTAAAAAATTTGTTCTTAACCTTGACTTAGTTGAAAATGCTAAAAAATGCTTGAATCCTCAAGTATATGTTATAACCCTATTCGAATTTGAATCTAAATTCCCTAAGTGTCTTGGTGGGTTCTATTTTCGTGTTGCTTTTTCAGTCACTTAAGTTGTCATAAGTCATGTGTTCATGTTAAAAGGGTTGGGTTATAAAGTTGTGTTATCCTAACCACTTTAATATTTCGTAAGTCATGCCGCTAAGAAAATCCTTTTATTTCATTGTCTTATGTGGTGAGCAAATTTTTTTGATCGGATGGCCCGCTTAATATCTTAGTCCAAAACCAATCGACATCTATTGGTTAAGCTATTAAGCCATGGTGCCGCATGTCCTTGGTGGGGCCTAAATTCATAAAGGTTCTCAGTTAAACAATGGACAAGTTAAGAAATAATTGACGGTCTGCTTAAATGCTTAAATGCAAAATGCTTGACATCTATCAGACAAGCCATTAAACGGTGTTGACATCTGGCAACTGGTGGACCCAGATACTCAGAGATGGTGATAATTAAATATTAGTTAACCTATTTCCCATCCAACAGTCATCTTAGTGGCTTAACTGCAAAGTGAATGAAATCTAAAGAGTAAGCCATTAAGCAGTAGTGACACGTGTCCCAGTGGGGCCAGCTGAGGTCGTAAAGATGGAGTTAAAGGAGTAGCATCTATGGGAAAGATCAATGGTCATCTTAATCCCTTAGGGGAAAAGTGAATGAAATCTAATGGGTAAGTGATTAAGTCTAGGCGACGTGTGGAACAAAAGGTGGGTCCTGTATGGAGCTTAATTCATGTTAATAAGGTTGCAAGTGTAAAATAATTTGACGGTCTGCTTAAACGCTTAAAGGTAAAGTGCTTGAAATCTAAAGTGTAAGCGATTAAGCGGTGTTGACACGTATCCTAGATAAACAGTTGCTTCCATGAAAATAAGATAGCCGTTAGATGAAGAAAATGATGTTCAATATCTACGGCTTAAATTAAAATTTGTCAAAATGAGTTGCAGAGAGTCGTTAAGCCATGAAATTGAAGCTTGAAAATTGATTGCAGAATGTGTGGCCAGTCTAGCTGAATTCAATTTGAATGACTGATTTGATTGAAGCTGTAAAATTGGTTAAGTTGAATTGTAGTCACAATAATTCACCAAAGTCATTCGAGAAAAGAATGGAATTGCAGAGGTAATTATATCCATGCGAGAATTGTGTAGAATAGGTAAGCTTTTATGATTCACCAGCATTTGGGTTCTGAGTAAGATTTGCAGTTCAAAAAGGTTTTTAGAATTCTTGTCTCAAAATTTGAATTCATATCAAAAAAGCCCTAGATTCAGAATGGCCCGTAGGATTGAAATTTTTGGAGAAGTAGACTACCAGAAGAGAAATGTTAGGGAGGATTTTCTTCAATAGTTGGAAGGATCTATGGGTGATGTGGCCCAAATCAAGAGGATAGTTCCATTAAATCCTTGTCTCAAAGTAGGAGAAGGCCTGTATGATTCAGGTAGATGGGAAAAATATGTCAAAACAAATTTTAATGGTCTCACCCTGTTTAGAACTACATATAGTTAAAGGAACACCCCTACCCCAGACTGTAACATTTGGGAGTTAGACATGGGAAAACATATAGCACTTGGGGTGTTTATGCATACTGATTTGTTCACTCTAATTGCAAACACTTATGACAAGGTGTCTAGGGCTGTTAGGGATACCCAGGGAAATGTATTGTTGACTATTTCAATAGTTGATATTAGAAGAATCTTCAAGTTGAGTGATACCTCAGTACATATGGATGATATTGAATTTGAATATTTTAAGGAGGTATACCAGACTCAGAGGGAGTATTACAGAGATGAGGCTTTAAAGGGATACTTCAAAAAAATAGGTGACTTGGTTGTAGTAGGGCCTAGAACCCCAGAACCATTCAAACTAGACTTCTTTAATGGCAAAGATAGGAAAATGTACAGTGCCCTATGCTAGGTTTTGGGAGAAGATGAAGATGTAACAATGCCTATCCACATAATACTCATGGTGGTTTAGATTTGGCATCCCCACCTATCAGTAGTCTTCAACTTTGCATCTTACATTGCACAACAAATGCATGAGGGTTTGGCAGGAATCTAGGATAGAAAAATACTTAAAAGAATGGGATGGTATTCCCTCATGATGTACATGTTCTTGTCCAATAATGCAGACTTATTTGAGGAAGAAATGGAATTGACTAAGTTCTAGGGTAATGAAGAGTTGCTTGTTCATATGTGGAGTGCTGAACTTTCATGGGACAGGAAACAAGCTAGCTATGTTTACTTTGATAAGGTTTTTGCAACAAGGCTTAGGTCACTGTTATGCAATCAAAATGCCAGGGTCCACACTGAAATGATGAGGCTTTTAAGACCTATGGAGTTTTCCCTAGAACTAAATATTTCCCATAATTGGGGAGATCTAATTTTGTACCATATTTCTACAGTGATTAGAGTTTATGGATTCAGGGGAACCCCTAATGTGTAGCCCTACAGAGTCCCTCTCAAGATTGGAATTGTAGAGATCATAAGGCAATTGAGTGGATTACATGAGGAAGCCCTAGTAGGAAAAATGAAGGGAAGCATTTTCCCTACCCTCACTAGAGCCCATCATTTCATCATAACAAAGAATGGGTGGACACAATTTGATAAGTATTTTGAACCTTATAACTTAGCAACATTTGTATCTAGGTGTGCGAATAATGAAGATTTTATAATAGGTATGTTCAAAAAAAGAACTAAGTTCTTGACATTAGAGCATCAGTTAAACTACCCTAAGGATATCATTAGAAATATTTTTGACCTAGGTGACCAGGAGATCAGAAAGGAGAAGTGGATGGTGTACAAGAAGTCTTTGGACTTTGTGCACAATTTTGATAAGTCTTATGACCCTCTCAAGGAGTTCTTCCCACGGTTCAAAAAAATTGAGTCTTTAATGACTTTATTTGAGGGAATAATGTAGACCTTGAATGAGAAGAAATAGAGGATAATGGAAGCTAAGCCATGAAAGGCTCATGCTATTTTAAGAAAACTCCAGAAAGGAAGAGTGGTCTCACCTAGGGATTATGTAGTGTACAAAAGGATAGGGTACACAACCATCATGCCCAAAGTTGATAAACCTCCTCAAAATAAAGGGAAAAGGCTAGCAAGTTCTAGTACTCAAGATGTGCCCTCTCCCATGAGACAAAAGGTGGAAGCAAAAGAGCAAGAGAGTGAATTGTACTCTCCTATCCAGTCCCCCATGCATTTTGATGATCAAGCCATTGTTGAGCAATTGGTTCAATTAAGGAATGATGGAGAAATTGTTGTTACTACCTAGGAGTTACAAGAAGGGATGTCAAAGGCACCTAGGCATACAACAGCTGACCTCACAGTGGCAAAATTCACTGGTAAGGAATTAGACCTTGTTACCAAGAAAGCCAATGATGAATTCTTGTCAGATGAAAATTTTGTCAAAACTAGGGCATTCATTCAATTTTGTGAAGAAGCCATATAGATGAATTCAATCATAAATGTCAGAAGCTATAGGAAACTCAGCCTCATTATTCTAAGGATGATATAGAGAAAGAGGTCAAGCAGGAGATGGTCTCCAAATTTGATAAGATCACCCCTGAAGAGGGTAGAGAATTGGTTAAGAAGCAAGGATTCCTCATACTTCCTCAATAGGACTTAGTAGATGCAGTAGTTTTTGATGCTGTAAGGAAGCAAGAAAAAACAATGAGCACTACTGGGACATCAATTGGTTCCTAGTTTAGTGAAGACCATGTAACATTGGCAATCTAGTCACTAAAAAAGAAAGACAAACAAAGAGTGAAGGAATATGATGGGATTGAGGATATCGGAAGCCTCATTGTCAAGAGAGTTTTTGATACTTTAGGTACAGAGGTAGAAAAATTAGCCTTTCAAATAGCCTGAACAAGAAATATGAACTTGTACTCGAAGCCTACAATGATGAAAGGGTCAAGTCCCTATTAAAAGATATCAAAATAGTAGCTTTGGAAGGAAAGAAAAAATTCCAATTAATGCCCCAAGTGGTAATTGCTTAGGAGCCTCATCGACCCTCCTCATCTAGTCCATTTGTGACTTATCCCCCATCCCCTGTACCTTTGAGTCCTACTACCTAGGAGGCCATTGATGCTAAGAGAGAAAAGTTGGAAGCTGAGAAGAACATGCTAATCAATGAAAGATCAAGGTTAGAAGGAGAGGGAAAGAGGGATATTGAAGACTCCCCTACATATAGAGAGGCTAAGGAATTGGTGAAGTAAAGGCATTTTGACCAAATATATTCCAACCTCAAGAGATGTGCTAGTGAGGTTAACCTTTCCAACCTCTATCTATTAGGAAAGAAGATTGCTAGCATCTTGAAAAATCATGATGAGGGAAAGGAGAAGTGGGATCTAATATTTGATAACTAGAAGGGGAAGAAAACCTATGTTAAATCCTTTTACTCTCTCTCAAAGGAGACTAACAATATTGACATCATTCTGACAAGAACCCACAAAAGTCTCAAATTGATGGTCACCTTGGACTCTAAGAAGAACAGAGTCATCAGAAGAGTAGAGACTTTGAGAGGAGAGTTCTCTAGGGATAGATATGACATGTTTCCCAATATGTTCAAAATGGATTGGAACATAAATAATTATGCCTTATGGCTAAGGAAATTGAATGAAGCACTAACCAACAGGACAAAAAGTATTATTACATTGGGAAATACCGGCTGGTTTGTACTAATTATTGATATTCTAAATAAAGCCAAGGCATTTTTTTAATCCTGGGAAGCATAAATTGAGATGGCCAATGTTGATTGTGAGGAGTACAATAGCTAGAAGGATGAGGTGCTCAATTTCAGTTGGCCAGATGATGAGGTGTTTACCACTTGGGTGAGCAAGTATGGTGTAGTCACTCAGGTAGCATAAAATAGTAAATATAAGAGTGACAATGAGCACCAAAGATGGTGAGCAGTTTGAAAAAATCCAATATTGGGGACTCTGCATCAATAAAGAGGATAATTCTAGATGATAAGGACCCAATAACCTCAAAGCAGCTCCAAGCATTCAGGCGGTCGTAGGACAAGGGATCAAATAACTTGTAACAAGGAATTGTTATTCCCCCCGGCTAATTTTTGTCTCATCTGTAACATGTAATTTTGTCCTATAGCCAAGTCATCCGAAGCTTTTTGCATCCTTATTTTTCAAAAGGATTCCAAGATGACTAGAAATTTATATAAGTAGTAAGTTGTACTATGTTGTAAGAGATGGTAAAATAAAAACTGCAAAGCAGACTTCTGAATTGTGTCTGAGCTTTGGTTTTGAGTCTTTTGAATATATTGATATCAAGATTATATTAATAAAATACAATGAAATCTCCATTTTGACACCAATGATGTCTTTTTGTATTTTCTCTTAGTTCTTGCATGTTCAATTTCTAAGGCAATTTGAGTATACTGGTGATAAGGTAGCCATGTCATTGTTTGTGAGTTGCTTTCAAGGAGAGTTTAAATCTTGTAGATAATTGCAGAGGGTTAGGGTTTATGCAATAATTTGATATAGGGGTGTGAGGATGAGAGGATAGTATGTAAGGCTTTCCATCTGAGGTTTTATTTGTATTTCAATTAATTATCCCTGATGTATGTATGTTTTATTCTGACTCTATGACCCATGATTAGGCACTGGCTAAAATGCTGAAAAGTGGTTGTTATCATCAATCCGATATTAAAATCTTTACTTTTGGTTATCAAGAATATGTATGTTTAGTTGATTGTAATGAAGAATACACTCCATTTTAGTGATTCCTTAGAGAGAGAATCAATAGGTTAACCTTCCTATTTCTAAAGAACTTAAAAAGAAGAATGATTATAAATCCTTGATGCATTGTAAGATTCTCTATGTGAATCAGTGAATTTGAAGATAGGTACACCCACCTGAGTTTGTGGAGCTCAAAGTGAAGAAGGATAGCATCCTTGTTAATTAGCCTTGTTCATGTATGAATCTAAGTTGGGAATAGAGGGTCAGGCATTTATTGTAGTTTTATTTGATTCCTACAAGAAAAAGAGCTAACAAATTAGCGACTCTACTGGGGAATTTTTGTAATGATCTAAGAGTCATGTTCATGAGAGAGTTTTTCCTTGCGATTTTGAGAATTAGTTTGTTTTTCCTCATAATCATTAAAGAAATTTTCCTCTGCTTGTCTATCATGGCACACTTTTTGAAGGTCTTGGTCCTAAAAATGATATAGATCTTGTCTCAGTTGGAATAATTGGTAACTCTAAAACCTCTAACCTGACCCCTTGTCTATTTTCAAGAAGAAAATCCACTGGATGGAAAAGATTTGCATTAATAAAGGCAGTGAAGAATCATTTTCTTGAAGTTACCAGGTGAGGATTTATCAAGAAAAATTTAGTTTCAAGTTTCATTTTGACTTATTTCTATAAGAGGAAACCTGAATTAGGACAAGGCACTTGAATCTTTATATATTTTTTTCCTTTGAAAAGAGGTGGCAACTCTAACCTCTATGTATTTTGGTAATTGCACATTAAACATTTTGAAAACATTTATATGTTCTAAAGCATGAGTCGACAAAGGAATACTAGGTCATACTTCAAAAAAAATCTTGAAATGGATGTTGGAGAGGAGCTCCATATGCTACAAAGGAAACAATGGTCCAAAAGAGGGACATCTAAAAATGATTCCCAACATGCCTCTAAAGGGAGAATGGAAATTCCCATTCCAAAAATAAAGTCATCTTCATCTGAAGATGAAGAACTTATGGGACCAGTTGATTCTTATAGAGCTAATGCCAATTTTGATCCCTTCAGGGATGGAGAAAATACTAACATAGGATTCTTTCCAGTAGAAGAAAATATTTCTCCATCAAAAGAGACCTCTACTACTGAAACAACTTCATATTATTCTGATAAGTTGGAAGATGAGATTGTGGATTTGAGAAGAAAAAAAAAATAACAAGAAAAGGAAATGGCTGAAGCAGAGGAGAAATGTGGGTAGAAGATATATGACTTATTATTGGAAAGAGAAGAACTCTTAGCTGAGACTAGAAGGAATGACCTTAAGACTAAAATCCTGAATCAAGAAGTTAAAGGTTTGGATCCAGAATTGTTTGGTAACCTTAATAATCTAAGGAGAAAAACCCCAAATAAGATCTCAAATTCTAACAAGGATGAATTTGAGAAGGAAGGACCTATCATCAGGAAATTGTTCCCATATGAGATCAAACAAAATGCAAAACTTAAAATGACTACTAAAGACGCCCCTGACAAAGGTAACAAAAAATTTGTTGGTACCAACATAAATGAGCCTAAGTAGAAAGTTTCTAATCCTGAAGGAATACCTTTGATAGATTTGGACATTGAACAAGCTAGGAAGGCTAAAGATGACTTGGCAAAACAATTAGAGAAGTTGGAATTGGAGGCTGCTACAGCTGATATGAGAATGAAGATAGCTTTACTTCATGCTACTAATAATACTACTACAAGTATTTCTATGCCCGTGAATCAAGGGTTACAATAATTAAATCCTTCTATTGGCCTAAATGTCAACAATCAAGGTGTTGCTCCTAAAGTTCAAGAATGTGGAAAGAATCCAAATATTCAGAATTCTAGCACAAGTGTAATTGCTCGACTTGCAGGGCCTGGCCCAAGCATTGAAGATACTAATCCTAAGCAAAGTGTTCCCCCACCTGTTCAACATCAAGGAGGAGCTACTGGACCAAATGGCAATAATGAGCTAGGAAATTTCTATAAGAAATGATAAGAACGAGTGTAAAAGATCTTGTTTAATCTAATGAGCAAAGTGAGGAAATGCATACCATGAAGTAACCAAATCTAGAAGCATGCACCATACAATATGAGACAATGTTTTTGAAGGGGGAAAAGCATAAAAAAAACCC
>MU226826.1:1802988-1814199 GCA_018584345.1 Thuja plicata | reverse complement strand
GAGTATACATAGGTGTACATACTAATACACTCAGTATGTTGCACATATCATGTTTTTGATACTAATGTCAAAGGGGGAGATTGATGACATTAATTTTTCCATTAGTACACTTAGTGAAAAACATTGAAAGAGATCACCGGTGGACTACAGAGATTACCGGCAGACTACAGAGATCACCGGTAGACTACAAGTATTACCGTTGAATAGTGAGGATACCCGACAGAACACAAAGGTCATAAAAAATGCTAAGTATGGAATTGACAAACATCACCGATGACTACAAGCATCACCGACGACATAGTTTTGAGAACAAAACCGACAGAACAGAAAAGGCATACCCAATGACTAGTTCAAGGAAGGAACACCGGTGACCAAGAAAACCGACCGTTAGAATTGATAGTTAGTTAGACAACCCGCAAATTGTGGATCTGAGTTTTACACGTTAGATAAAGCAATGTAATTCCATTTATAGAGTTTTAATTTGTTTTAAATCATAACTTGAGGGTAAATCAAGATTTATGTAAATGTTTTAAAGCATCCTAATGGATCTAAAACATATCTAACTCGAGATCAAGGTCAAGTTGTAAACCTTGGATCTAGAGTTAACTTGCAAAGCGTGAATCAAGAATTGAGCCAAAAACTAGTATAAATAGATGTTCAAACTCAATTGTGAGTTATGAATTTAGTATTGTTGATCACTACAAAGAGCATCTAAGGAGTAGAAGGAAGAATTCATGTAAAGTTCAGAAATAGATCACATCAGTTGTCAAGAACACACAGAGGCTACTAACAAGCAGATAAAGGTATTATTCAATCATGGAAGGATGATTACTTATATGTATGAAGCTTAATAGGATCTGTTATTATCAATTAAGGATTTCATACATCATCAGATCAAAGACTTATGTAGTTTCATTCTAACAAGTGCATCACATGTAAAATCCTTTTGTAGAAGGCGGACTTAACCGTTCTTTACAAATCTCTTAACAGAGTGCACACTTAACAGTGTTGCTAAAGCTTCAAATGAAGTAGATCTTAATAGGTCTCCACTGTAATACTCCTAATAGGGTAGGTCATCAGAATTGACCAATTGTAAGCCTTAACCGGCCCCTTCTTATCTATAGATAGTGAAGTCTTGTGGGTAACAATCCCCACCATAGTTTTTACTTCCTAACAGGAGTTTTCTGCGATATCATATCTTGAGTTATGTGTTATCTATTTTCATGAATGTTTCTGTTATGGTTACATACTAAAATAACTTATGATATGATTGCATATACATAAAGAAAGATGAACATTTAGATAAGATAATTTAAAAACTGATGATTAAGGGTTAATGGGCTAACCAAGAAAAGTTTTAGAGGTAGTGATTCACCCCTCCCCTCTCATTACATCATTCCAATATAATTCCAATAATTGCATGGTCCTATGAGGATTTGAAAGCCTATAGAAAATATTTATTTTAGCATGATATCCCTTTGAAAGAAGGTATTAAACCATTCAGACAAAAGCAAAGGCCAATGAATCCATTGTTGGCTACCAAAATGCAGGTAGAACTGATGAAGCTAAGAGACATAGGCATAATCAAGCCTATTAGACATTCATCTTGCGTATCTAACTTAGTCCTGATAAGAAATGAAAATGGGGATATAAGGTTGTGTGTTGATTTCATAAATTTGAATGTAGCCTCATTGAAAGATAATTATGGACTGCCAAACATGGAGGCTATGTTACATAAAGTCACTGGTTGTGACCTATTGTCTATGATGGATGGATTTTTAGGCTACAACCAGGTGTTGGTTAAGGAATTAGAACAATTCAAGACAACATTTACTACTGCTTGGGGCACTTATGTATATGCTCGCATGCCTTTTGGGTTGAAGAATGCTAGTGCAACTTTTCAAAGGGCTATGGATGTGGCTTTCAAAGACCTTATAGATGTTCTAATGGTAGTATACCAAGATGATTTAAAAGCCTTCTCAAAAAGAGTAGAGGATCATTGCAATCATCTGGAAAAGGTGATTATAAAAGCATTGGAATATGGGGTGTCTTTAAACCTAGAGAAGTGTCACTTTGCTGTCACTAAGGGAAAGCTTTTGGGACACATAGTGTCAAAACAAGGAGTCAGAATAGACCCTGAAAGGGTAGAAGCTATTTAGAAAGAGATTCCTCCTAAGAATCTAAAAGGATTACAATCATTTCTAGGACAAATCAAATTTGTAATAAGGTTCATTGCCAACTTTGCAGAATTGGTTAAACCTATTGTCAAACTGCTAAAGAAAAATGTGAAGTTTGAATGGGACCAAGAAACAGAGTTGGCCTTTGAAAAAATAAAGCAAGCTATTCAAGAAGTACCAATCCTTGTATCCCCTAATTACACAAAGCCCTTTTCTTTGTTTACCTTTGCTTCATTTTATACTATTGCAACAGTCTTATTGCAAAAGAATGGTGAAGGATTTGAACATTCCACTGCATTTTTTAGAAAATCATTGCAGTCAGCTGAATTAAATTATCAGTTGATGGAGAAACAAGATTATGCTCTGGTGAAGATAGTCAAAGATTTTAGGCCTTATCTGGTATGTACAAAGGTAAATTCTTATGTTCCTCATGCTACTGTCAAAGACATCTTTGTTCAAAATGAAGTAATAGGAAAAAGATGTAAATGGATAAACAAAGTTCAAGAGTTTGACATAGAAATCCATATCACTAAGTTGGTGAGGGGATTAGGATTGGCTGAGCTAATGATAGAAGAAAATTTGGATTTAGTCCAAGTTAACAGTGTTGGTGCAAATTAGAATTGCTTGACAAGTATTGAAATGCAACCCTGATACGCCAATATTGTATAATTTTTGAAAAATACTAAATGCCCAGATAACTTGAATGACAACCAAAGGAGGAGTTTGAGATTGCAATCTCAGAAATATGTTTTGTTGCAAGGTGATTTGTTCTAGAAAAATAGAGATGGGATCTTGTTATTATGCCTTGACAAAGGTCAATCAAAGAAGGTATTGAAAGAGATGCATGCTAGAATCTGTGGAGGGCACTATTCTTCTACGTCAACAGTTCATAAAATTCTAAGGGTTGGATATTATTGGCCTTGTTTATTTTAAGATGTTTACACTTTTGTTAGGAAATGTGAGCCATGCCAAAGATTCTCAAGTAAAATGAAGTATTCAGGAGTATTATTGTTAAACCCTGTTGTAGCAGAGGCTCCCTTTGCTATGTTGGGAATGGATTTTATATGAGAGTTTGCTGAGAAATCAAGTGGGAGGCATAGTTGGATTTTACTGATAACTGATTATTTTACAAAGTGGGTAGAGGCAATCCCAACTAAGAGAGAAAAAAGCACTGTGGTTATTGACTTTCTGATGGATAATGTAATTACAAGATTTGGTGTTCCCCTTAAATTGGTAATGGATAATGCCATGTGCTTCAGGTCTGAATAATTCACTGACTTTTGCTCTGATATGGGAATTGTTATGTCTTATTCATCCCCATATCACCCTTAAGCCAATGGTCAGGAAAAATCCAGTAACAAGAGTACTTTACAAATCTTAAAAAAGACCTTGGAAGGAAATAAGAGAGCTTGGCATGTTAAATTGAAACTTAAACTCTAGGCTGATAGGATCATTGTCAAGAGGCCACTAGAAAATATCCCTTTGAATTGGTTTATGGTGTTCAGTCAAGAATGCCTATCAATAATTTGCTCCCAATTTATAAGTTTATCCAAAATGAAGAAATGGAAGTTTCTGAACCTATGGAAGAAAGGATGGTTCAGTTGGTAGAATTGGATGAGATAAGGAGAGAAAGCCAAAGAGAAAACATTAAATTGAAATAAAAAATGAAATATCTTTTTGACAAGAGAGAACATGAAAGAAACTTCTAGCCTGGTGATTTTGTATTGCAATGGAATACTAGAGCTGAAGAGAAAGGTAAACACAAGAATTTTGAATCATTATGGATAGGTCCTTTTTTTATATCCTAGATCTTTAGAAAAGATTATTATTTCCTCAAGAGTTTGGATGATGAAGAACATGAATTGCCAGTGCATGGACAATTCTTGAAAAATTTCTTTAATTAACCTCTCTTTTCCATGCACAGTAATATGTATTATATGTATAGGTGTGTTTCCTTTCTATTGTGTGTTTGTTTCCAATTTTTGGTTAGTCTCTTTTGTGTTCTGCTACCCCAAAGATCTGTGGTTCTTTTTATAACCCAGTGTTTAAACATCCTCAGAGAGAGCCACTGTTGGTACTATTTCATGTTTGAAATATGCCTTGTAAATTTCTTGAGGTCCCCTATCATCTATGGTGTCCAAGGTTTTAAAATCATGGTTAAATTTATTCTCATGCCTCTGCAAAATCTGTTCTTACCCTTGACCTAGTTGAAAATGCTAAAAAATGCTTGAACCCTCAAGTATATGTTATAACCCTATTCAAATTTGAATCTAAATGCCCTAAGTGTCTTGGTGGGTTCTATTTTCACGTTTATTTTTCAGTCACTTAAGTTTTCATAAGTCACGTGTTCACATTAAAAGGGTTGGGTTATAAAGTTGTGTTATCCTAACCACTTTAATATTTCCTAATTCATGTCGCTGAGAAAAGCCTTTTATTTCATTGTCTTATGTGGTGAGAAAAGGTTTTTTGATCGGATGACCCACTTAATAGCTTAGTCCAAAACAAATTGACATCTATCAGTTAAGCTATTAAGATGTGGTGCCACGTGTCCTTGGTGGGGCCGAAAGTCATAAAGGTTCTCAATTAAACAGTGGAAAAGTTAAGAAATAATCGACGGTTTGCTTAAACACTTAAAGGAAAAATAATCGACATCTATCAGACAAACCATTAAGTGGTGTTGACATCTGGCAGTTGGTGGACCCAAATACTCAGAGCCAGTGATAATTAAAGATTAGTTAACTTGTTTCCCATCCAACGATCAGCTTAATGGATTAACTGCAAAGTGAACAAAATCTAAAGAGTAAGCCATTAAGTGGTAGTGACATGTGTCCTAGTGGGGCCAGCTGAGGTCGTAAAGGTGGAGTTAAAGGAGTAGCATCTATATGAAAGATCAACAGTCAGCTTAATCATGTAGGGGAAAAGTGAACGAAATTTAATGGGTAAGCGATTAAGTCTAGGCGACGCGTGGCACAAAAGGTGGGTCTTGTATGGTGCTTAAGTCATGTTAATAAGGTTGTAAGTGTAAAAGAATCTAAGGGTTCACTTAAATGCTTAAAGGTAAAGTGCTCAAAATCTAAAGTGTAAGTGATTAAGCGGTGTTGACACATGTCCTAGATAAACAGTTGCTTCCATGAAAATAAGATAGTCGTTAGATAAAGAAAATGATGTTCAATATCTACAGCTTAAATTCAAAGTTGTCAAAATGAGTTGCAGAGAGTTGTTAAGCCGTGAAATTGAAGCTTGGGAATTGATTGCAGAATGTGTGGCCACTCTAGCTAAATTCAATTCAAATGACTAATTTGATTGAAGCCAAAAAATTGGTTAAGTTGACTTGCAGTCATAATAATTCACCAAAGTCATTCGAGCAAATAATGGAATTCCAGAGGTAATTAGCTCCACATGACAACTTTGTAGAATGGGTAAGATTTTCTGATTCACCAGCATTTAGGTTCTGAGTAAGATTTGTAGTTCAAAAAGGTTTTTAGAATTCTTGTCTAAAAATTTGAATTCATATCAAAAAATCCCTAGATTTAGAATGGCCCCTAGGATAGAAATTTATGGAGAAGTAGACTACCAGAAGAGAAATGTTAGGGAGGATTTACTGCAACAGTTGGAAGGATCTATGGGTGATGAAACCAAAATCAAGAGGATAGTTCCATTAAATCCCTATCTCAAAGTAGGAGAAGGCCTGTATAATTCGGGTAGATGAGCAAAAGACGTAAAAATAAGTTTTAATGGTCTCACCTTGTTTAGAACTGCATATAGTCAAAGGAATGCCCCTACCCCAGACTATAACATTAGGGAGTTAGACGTGGGAAAATTGATAGCACTTGGGGTGTTTATAGATACTAATTTGTTCACTCTGATTGCAAACACTTATGACAAGGTGTCTAGGGTTGTTAATGATACCTAGGGAAATGTCATGTTGACTGTTTTAGTTGATGAGATTAGAAGAATCTTCAAGTTGAGTGATACCTCAGTACAAATGGATGATATTGACTTTGAATATTTTAAGGAAGTATACCAGACTCAGAGGGAGTATTACAAAGATGAGGCTTTAAAGGGATACTTCAACAAAATAGGTGACTTGGTTGTAGTTAGGCCTAGAACCCCAGAACCGTTCAAATTGGACTTCTTTTATGGCAAAGCCAGGAAAATGTACAGTGCCCTATGCTAGGTTTTTTTAAAAGATGAAGATGTAACAATGCCTATCCACATAATACTCATGGTGGTTTAGATTCAGCATCCCCACCTATCAGTAGTCTTCAACTTTGCATCTTACATTGCGCAACAAATGCATGAAGGTTTGGCAGGAATCTAGGACAGCAACATACTTAAACCAATGGGATGGTATTCCCTCATGATGCACATGTTCTTGTCCAATAATGTAGACTTCTTTGAGGAAGAAATGGAATTGACTAAGTTCCAGGGTAATGAAGAGTTGCCTATTCAGAGGTGGAGTGCTGATCTTTCATGGGA
The DNA here is from genome assembly GCA_018584345.1 of Thuja plicata. Taxonomy (NCBI): domain Eukaryota; kingdom Viridiplantae; phylum Streptophyta; class Pinopsida; order Cupressales; family Cupressaceae; genus Thuja; species Thuja plicata. The sequence goes on along the minus strand of MU226826.1, from coordinate 1,807,543 downwards.
CATGAAAAAAGCTAGCTATGTTTACTTTGATAGGGTTTTTGCAACTAGGCTTAGGTCACTGGTATGCAATCAAAATTCCATGGTCCACACTTAAATGATGAGGCTTTTAAGACCTATGGATTTTTCCCCAGAAATAAAGATTGCCCATAATTGGGGAGATCTAATTTCTTACCCTATTTCTACAGTGATTAGAGTTTATGGATTCAGGGGAACCCCTAATGTGTTGCCCTATAGAGTCCCTCTCAAGATTGGAATTGCAGAGATCATAAGGCAATTGGGTGGATTACATGAGGATGCCCTAGTAGGAAAAATGAAGGGAAGCATTTTCCCTACCCTCACCAAAGCCCATCATTTCATCATAACAAAGAATGGGTGGACACAACTTGATACGTATTTTGAACCTTATCACTTAGCAACATCTATATCTAGGTGTGCAGATAATGAAGATTTTATAATGGGTATGTTCAGAAAAAGAACTAAGTGCTTGACATTAGAGAATCAGTTCAACTACCCTGAGGACATCATTAGAAATTATTTTGACATAGGTGACCAGGAGATCAGAAAGGAGAAGTGCATGGTGTATAAGAAGTCTTTGGACATTATGCACAATTTTGATAAGTCTTATGACCCTCTCAAGGAGATCTTCCCATGGTCCACAAAAATTGAGTCTTTAATGACTTTATTTGAGGGAATAATGTAGACCTTGAATGAGAATAAATAGAGGATAATGGAAGCTGAGCCAGAAAAGGCTCATGCTATTTTAAGCAAACTTCAGCAAGGAAGAGTGGTCCCACTTGGGGATTATGTAGTGTACAAAAGTAGAGGGTACAAAACCATCATGCCCAAAGTTGATAAATCTCCTCAGCATAAAAGGAAAAGGCCAGCAAGTGATAGTACTCAAGAAATGCCCTCTCCCAAGAGACAAAAGGTGGAAGAAAAAGAGCAAGAGAGTGAATTGTACTCTCCTGCCTAGTCCCCCATGCATTTTGATGATGAAGCCATTGCTAAGAAATTGGTTCAATTAAGGAATGCTGGAGAAATTGTTGTTACTACCCAGGAGTTACAAGAAGGGATGCTGGAGGCACCTAGGCATACTGCAACTGACCTCACAGTGGAAAAATTCACTGGTAAGGAATTAGACCCTCTTACCAAGCAAACTAGTGATGAATTCTTGTCAGATTACAATTTTGTCAAAACTAGGGAATTCATTCAATTTTTGTGGTGAAGCCATATAGATGAATTCAATCATGAATGTCAGAAGCTATAGGAATCTTAGCCTCATTATGCTATGGATGATATAGAGAAAGAGGTCAAGTAGGAGATGGTCTCCAAATTTGTTAAGATCACCCCTGAAGAGGGTAGAGAATTGGTTAAGAAGCAAGGAGTCCTCATACTGTCTCAATGGGACTTAGCAGATGTAGTAGTTTTTGATGTTGTCAAGAAGTAGGAAAAACTAATGAGCACTGCTAGGACATCAATTGGTGCCCATTTTAGTGAAGACCATGCAACATTGGCAATCTGGTCATTAAAAAATAAAGACAAATGAAGAGTGAAGGAAGATGATGGGATTGAGGATACCAGAAGCCTCATTGTCAATAGAGTTTCTAATACTTCAGGTACAGAGGTAGCAAACTTATCCTTTCAAATAGCCAATTTGAGCCTAAGAGTAGCTAAGAAGGAAAAAGAGGCATTTGATAGCCTGAATAAGAAATATGAATTTGTACTCAAAGCCTACAATGATAAAAGGGTTAAGTCCCTATTAAAAGATAACAGAATAGCAGGTTTGGAAGGAAAGAAAAAAGTCCAATTAATGCTTGAAGGGGTAATTTCTTAGGAGCCTCATTAACCCTCCTCATCTAGTCCATTTGTGACTTATCCCCCATCCCCTGCACCTTTGAGTCATACTACCCAGGAGGCCATTGATGCTAAGAGAGCAGAGTTGGAGGCTGAGAAGAACAGGCTAATCAATGAAAGATCAACGTTAGAAGGAGAGGGAAAGAGGGATCTTGAAGACTCCCCTACATATAGAGAGGCTAAGGAATTGGTGAAGCAAAGGTGTTCTGACCAAATATATTCCAACCTCAAGAGATGTGCTAGTGAGGTTAACCTTGCCAACCTCTATTTATTAGGAAAGAAGGTTGCTGTCATCTTGAACAATAATGATGAGGGAAAGAAGCAGTGGGATCTGATAGTTGATAACTGGAAGGGGAAGACAACCCATGTCAAATCCTTTAACTCTCTCTCAATGGAGAAAAACAATATTGACATCATTCTGACAAGAACCCACACATGTCTCAAATTGATGGTGAACTTGGACACCAAGAAGAACATAGTCATCAGAAGAGTAGATACTTTGAGAGGAGAGTTCTCCAGTGATAGATATGACATGTTTCCCAATATGTTCAAAATGGATGGGAACATAAAGAATGAAGCCCTATGGCTAAGGCAATTGAATGAAGCACTAACCAACATGACAAAAAGTATTATTACATTGGGAAATACCGGCTGGTTTGTGCTAACTATTGATATTCTAAATAAAGCCAAGTCATTTTTTGAATCCTGGGAAGCAAAAATTGAGAAGGCCAATGTTGATTGGGAGGAGTTCAACAACCACAAGGATGAGGTGCTCAATTTCAATTGGCTAGATGATGAGGTGTTTACCACTTGAGTGAGAAAGTATGGTGTAGTCACTCAGGTAGCATAAAACAATAAATATAAGAGTGACAATGAGCACAAAAGATGCTGAGCAATTTGAACAAATCCAATATTGGGGACTTGGCATCAATAAAGAGGACAGTTCTAGATGATAAGGACCCAGCAACCTCAGAGCATCTCCAAGCATTCAGGCGGTCGTAGGACAAGGGATCACATAACTTGTAACAAGGAATTGTTATTCCCCCAGCCTGATTTGTGTCTCATCTGTAACATGTAATTTTTTCCTATAGGCAAGTCATCTAAAGCTTGTTGCATCCTTATTTTTCAAAAGGATTCCAAGATGACTAGGTGGTGGAGAGCACCCTAGGGTTTTAGCTCCAAAACCCTAGCAGGTCCAAACCGAGAGATCAATGGAGCAGATCACAGTGAACGGTCAGTCTTTTAATAAACCTTAACAATTCTTCACTCAGTCGCAGATGACCAGCAGAGAACAGAAAATAGTGAATCACACACTCGCGAGCTAGCCAGCAGTCAAGTTCCTAAGTGAGTGAGTGAGCGACGATGAGCTCATCGTACAGTCACAGGTGGTTAGCAGTTCAAAGAAGATAGTGCGTGACAACGCAACGACAAGGTATCGCATGCCTGCGAGGTGATGGATGATTAGTGAAAACACCGGTGCGACAAGGCGACAACTGACTCATCGCACAGTCGGTGGTCTATCGGCAGTCAGTCTGAAAATGGTGTGACCATGTGATGACCCTCTATTGCACAGTCACTGATCAACCGGCGGTTAAGTTCTAAGCAGGGTGAGTGTGCAACATCCATGCATCGCGTACTCGCTGATGAATCGTCAGTGCGGTTCAAACCATTGTGGGAGCGCGACTACCATCTATCGCTCAGCCATAGACTAATCGACAGCTTAGGTTAGAGGGTTATAGGTACGCGATGACATTGCATTGCTCAGTCAAAAAGGAAATGGTAGTGCGATTAGAAGCATTGCGAGCGTGCGACAAGTGCTCATCGCTTAGTCATGAGGAAAAATGTCAGCTCGGTTCAAACAGTGCGGGAGCGCGACGAGCATTGTATCACTCAGTCGTAGAGTAAAGGTCAGCTCGGGTAGAAGCATGGCGAGTGCACGACATCAAGCCATCGCCAAGTCACAGGATAAAGACATGCAGTGTGTTTGAGACTCGCGACAGTGTGACTAATGGACAGAGAAGTAAATAGGTTGACTTGTCAACATTGCAGAGGAAATTAGAAAGGTCAGTGACATGGGAGAAAGACGTTGTCCACGTTGATGGCTATGCAGAGGAAGATCTTGATGACAGGTACAAAAGGAATATGAGGAAGCTGAGGTAGTCAGAATCCTTAGGTGGTGAGGTAACCTAAAAATGGTTACAGAACAGGCTAAGTATAAAATGGAGGGAAAAATTGGGTTGTTGTGGTTGTTAAAGAAATTCGAGACAGAGAAGACTAGCAGAGGAGATTTGAATTGGCATTGTAAATTACTTCTGATTTTCAATAAAGAAGTGTTACTGGTGTGTTCTGTGTAAAAACTTGTTTTTGTGTACAGACTTCTATAGAATAGGATTTTGATTCCAATTTAGTTCAATGGATGCCTTTTGACTCTCATGATCAGGCTTATGGGATGTGACTGTCAAAAGGTATCCATTATGTATTATATTTCTATTTCAATGTTTGTGTTGGAGAAGAGGCTAGTCTGAATTGTAGACAAGTCCTAGGCGAGCTTGGATGGTCCAGCTAGGGAACTTGTAGTAGAGAGAGATAGAAGGAGAAGGTGCATGACTGACTGTATTCAGTCATGAACAGTGAGATACAGTGAAGAGTGAGACATTTTGGTAGGAAGGAAGCCTAGGAGAGAGGGAGAAAAGAAGTCCTT
>MU226826.1:1785075-1801130 GCA_018584345.1 Thuja plicata | reverse complement strand
TGGGAAAAAGAATATGTATACCTTTAAGAAGGATGGAACTACCTTCAAAATACAATCACTGTTGGATGATGGAAATACTGCAGGAGATCAAAAATTACTTCTGATGAGTGGCAAGGAATTCTTGAAATATTTCAAGGAGGAAGAAGAGATTGGGTTTGCTGTTTTGTTGAAGCCCAAGGAAGAAGAGGTGAAGAAAGCAACTGTGTTGCCTAAATAAGTCCAAGATGTGTTGGACAGATACAAAGACATTATTAGAGATGGTACACCAGTGACATTACCACCACAGAGAGCAATCAGTCATCAAATTGATTTTGTACCAGGAGCTTCACTGCCCAACAAGGCAGCTTATAAGATGACACCGGAGCAGAATAAGGAGATAGAAAGGCAGATCCAGGAGTTGTTGGATCAAGGATTGATAAAAAAGAGTATCAGCCCATGTGCAATACCCATGGTACTAGCACCCAAGAAAGGAGGTAAGTGGAGATTGTGTACTGATTCTAGGGCAATAAATATGATTACAATAAGATATAGATTTCCTATTCCTAGAATTGAGGATTTGATGGATTGTTTAGGCAGTGCACACTATTTTTCTAAAATAGATTTAAAAAGTGGGTATCACCAAATTCGGATGAAAGAAGGTGATGAATGGAAATAAGCTTTCAAAACTAATGAAGGTTTGTATGAATGGTTGGTCATGCCATTCGGGTTGACAAATGCACCTAGTACTTTTATGAGACTGATGAACAAAGTGTTGAAAATTTATATAGGTAACTTTGTAGTAGTTTACCTAGATGATATAATGGTTTACAGTAAGAATAGAGAAGAGCATCTCAAGCATTTGGATATAGTGTTAAGAAGATTGCAAGAAGAGAAACTAGCCATAAATTTGGAAAAGTGTGAGTTAGTTTATGAAGAAGGAATTAGTTTACCTTGGTTTTGTGGTGTCACAGGGTAATCTAAAGATGGATGAAGATAAGGTCAAAGCTATTCTGACATGGCCTACACCTAAGATAGGTACTACTATAAAAAGTTTCCATGGTTTGGCTCAGTTTTACAGGAAGTTCATCAGAAATTTTAGTGGAATATGTGCTCCAATGTTGGACACAATAAAGGGTGGAGTGAAAAAAAAATTTGTGTGGACAGACAGGGTAAATGAAGGATTTGAGCAACTGAAGAAAGAGGTAGCCACTAAGCCAATGTTGGTTTTACCTAGCTTTGAAAGATTGTTCATAGTGAAATGTGATGCAAGTACCATTGTTGTTGGAGCAGTGCTAAGTCAGGAAGGAAAACCTGTTGCCTTTTTTAGTGAAAGGTTAAATGAAGCAAAGACCAGGTATTCTTCCTATGACCTTGAATTATATGCATTAGTGCAAGCACTGAGAAAGTGGAGGAATTATCTGTTGCCTAAAGAATTTGCAGTTTACACTGACAATCAAGCTCTAAGCTTTATAAATACTCAAGAGAAGCTCAGCTTAAGACACATTAAGTGGATGGAATTCCTACAGTCTTATACATTCACCGTTAAGCATAAGAAAGGTTAGGTGAACAAGGTGGCAGATGCTTTGAGCAGAAGACTACTGATAGTACAGGAAATACAGCTAAGAAGCATTGGAGTAGAAGAATTCAAAGATTTGTATGCAGGGGATGAAGATTTTGCAGAAGCATACAAGGTATGCTCTGATTTTGAGAATCATTTTCACAGTGAATTTGCTAATTATACTTTGCAAAATGGTTTGTTGTTTAGGGACAATCAATTATGTGTTCCAATGGGTTCCATGAGAGAGAACCTGATACAAGAAAAACACAATGGATGTTTGAGTGGACATTTTGGATTGAATAAGACTCTGGAATTAGTAAGTAGATACTATTACTGGCCGAAGATGCAGAAAGATGTGAGGAGATATGTAGAGCAATGCACAATTTGTGAAAAGGCAAAGGGGACCTCTACAAATGCTGGTTTGTATCAACCACTACCCATACCAGATAGGCCTTGGGAATTTTTGAGTATGGATTTTATTGTAGGGTTACCTAGGACAAAGACTGGTTATGATAGCATTTTTGTTGTAGTAGACAGGTTCAGAAAAATGAGTCATTTTATACCTTGTAAGACCACTAATGATGCCAGTCATATTGCTCACTTATTTTTCAAAGAAATAGTTAGAATTCATGGTTTGCCAGTAAACATAGTGTCTGACAGAGATGTAAAATTCATGGGTCACTTTTGGAAGACCTTATGGAGAAGGTTGGGAACTAATTTATCCCACAGTTTTGCCTATCATCCTCAAACAGATGGTCAGACAGAAGTTATCAACAGAGTGTTAGGAAATTTTCTTAGATGCCTAACAAAGGAGTATGGACAAGCCTGGGATCAAGTGTTACCACAGGTAGAATTTTCTTATAATGAGAGTGTTAACAGGACTATAGGGAAAAGCCCATTTCAGATTGTATATGGGATACATCCATGTGGAGTTTGTGAACTCAGAGAACTGAAATGATAGAAAGTGATAAGTGGACATGCTGATGACTTTGCACAGTCTATGAAGGAGATACATGATCAGGTGAAGAAGACTCTGATTGAGGCAAATCAAAAATTAAAAGGAAAAGTAGATGAAGGAGAGAAGTCCAATTTCAAATTGGAGATCTGGTAATGGTGCATCTAAACAAAGCCAGATTACAGAAGGGGATTCTAACTAAGTTGAAAATGAGGAGAATAGGTCCCTACAAGATATTGGACAAGTATGGGCAGAATGCCTATAAAATTGATTTACCTAACAATTTGGATATATCATCTATTTTTAATGTGCAGGATCTTGTTCCATACAGAGGACCAGTGATACCTGAGACTACTCAGCAGATGGAAGTAGGAAAAGGTATTCAAGATATACAGGTGAAAGCTAAGTCCAAGTTGCAAGCAGAGAAAATCCTGGATTCATGAGTTCAGAAGACAACTCGATGAAAGGTATACAGAGAATATCTTGTCAAATGGTTAGGGTTGCCAGAAGTAGAAGCGACATGGTTGGATGAAGAAACCTGCTAAAAACAAGGAATTAGTTCGGCATTGTTGCCGACTAATTCAACCTAACTCTTCCTTCTCAAAGAGGGGGAGTATGGTGCAGAGCACCCTAGGGTTTTAGCTCCAAAACCCTAGCAGGTCCAAACTGAGTGATCAATGGAGCAGATCATAGTGAACGGTCAGTCTTTTAATAAACCTTAACAGTTCTTCACTCAGTCGCAAAGTCACAGATGACCAGCAGAGAATAGAAAATAGTGAATTACACACTCGCGAGCTAGCCAGTAGTCAAGTTCCTAAGTGAGAGAGTGAGTGATGATGAGCTCATTGCACAGTCATAGGCAGTTAGCAGTTCAGAGAAGACAGTGCGCAACAACGCGACGACAAGGTATCGCATGCCCGCGAGGTGATGGACGGTTAGTGAAAAAACTGGTGCGACAAGGTGACAACTATCTCATCACATAGTTGATGGTCTATCAGAAGTCAGTCTAAAAATGGCGCGACCATGCGATGACCCTCTATCGCACACTCGCTGATCAACTGGCGGTTAAGTTCTAAGCAGGACGAGTACGTGACATCCATGCATCACATACTCGCTGATGAATTGTTAGTGCGGTTCAAACCATTGCGGGAGCACGACTACCATCTATCACTCAGTCATAGACTAATTGGTAGCTCAGGTTAGAGGGTTGCGGGTACATGATGATGTTGCATCGCTTAGTCAAAAAGGAAATGGCAGCACGATTAGAAGCATTGCGAGCGCATGACAAGTGCTCATCGCTCAGTCGTGAGGAAAAATGTCAGCTCGGTTCAAATAGTGTGGGAGCACGACAAGCATTGTATCACTCAGTCGCAGAGTAAAGGTCAGCTCAGGTAGAAGCATGGCGAGTGCACGACATCAAGCCATCGTGAAGTCGCAGGATAAAGACATGCAGTGCGTTTGAGACTCACGACAGTGTGACTAATGGACAGAGAAGTAAATAGGTTGACTTGTCAACATCATAGAGGAAATTAGAAAGGTTAGTGACATAGGAGAAATATGTTTTCCACGTTGATGGCCATGTAGAGGAAGATCTTGATGACAGGTACAGAAGGAATATGAGGAAGCTGAGGTACTCAGAATCCTCAGGCGGTGAGGTAACCTAAAAACGGTTACAGAATAGGCTAAGTATAAAATGGAGGGAAAAACCGGGTTGTTGTGGTTGTTAAAGAAATTTGAGACAGAGCAAACTAGCAGAGGAGATTTGAATTGGCATTGTAAATTACTTCTGATTTTCAATAAAGAAGTGTTACTGGTGTGTTCTGTGTAAAAACTTGTTTTTTTGTATAGACTTCTGTAGAATAGGATTTTGATTCCAATTTAGTTCAATGGATGCCTTTTGACTCTCATGATCAGGCTTATGGGATGTGACTGTCAAAAGGTATCCATTATGTATTATATTTTTGTTTCAATGTTTGTGTTGGAGAAGAGGCTAGTCCAAATTGTAGACAAGTCCTGGGCGAGCTTGGATGGTCCGTCTAGGGAGCTTTTAGTAGAGAGAGATAGAAGGAGAAGGTGCATGACTGACTGTATTCAGTCATGAACAGTGAGATACAGTGAAGAGTGAGACATTTTGGTAGGAAGGAAGCCTAGGAGAGAGGGAGAAAAGAAGTCCTTCTGATTAGGGTCTAAGATTAACCCTAAGAGACTCAAGTGTGAGTCTAGAGGATCCTGAAGTGAATAGGGTCCAAGGTAAGATTCCTAGAAGAGAGTAGGAATCCAGGTTAGTAAGGTGACCTCCCCATCACTAGGGCTTTCTATAAGTAGTAAGTTGTACTATGTTGTAAGAGATGGTAAAATAAAAAATGCAAAGCAGACTTTTGAATTGTGTCTGAGATTTGGTTTTGAGTCTTTTGAATGTACTGATATCAAGCTTATATTAATAAAATAAATTGGAATCTCCATTTTGACACCAATGATGTCTTTTTGTGTTTGCTCTAGGTTCTTGTATGTTCAATTTGTAAGGCAATTTGAGTATACTGGTTATAAGGTAGCCATGTCATTGTTTGTGAGTTGGTTTCAAGGAGAGTTTAAATATTGTAGATAATTGCAGAGGGTTAGGGTTTATGCAGGAATTTGATACATGGGTGTGAGGATGAGAGGATAGTATGTAAGGCATTCCATTTGAGGTTTTGTTTGTATTTCAATTAATTATCCCTGATGTATGTATGTTTTATTCTGACTCTATGACCCATGATTAGGCACTGGCCAAAATGCTTACAAGTGGTTGTTATCATCAATCTGATATTAAATTATTTACTTTCTTTTATCAAGAACATGTATGTTTAGTTGATTGTAATGAAGAATACAGTCCATTTTAGTGATTCCTTAGAGAGATAATCAATAGGTTAACCTTCCTAGTTCTAAATAACTTAAAAATAAGAAGGATTATAAATCCTTGATCCATTGTAAGATTCTCTGTGAATCAATGAATCTGAAGATAGGTACACCTGCCTAAGTTTGTGGAGCTCAAAGTGAAGAAGGATAGAATCCTTGTTAATTAGCCTTGTTCATAAATGAATCTGAGTTGGAAATAGAGGGTGAGGCATTTATTATTGTTTTATTTGATTCCTACAAGAAAAAGAGCTAACAGGTGTATCAGATTTAGTGGCCTCAAAATCTAATTGTTGCTTTTGTTGCTCTTCACCGATGGTACCCTATTCCTTGGTTTCCTCTGTTTGTTCTTTTTCCTCCTCATTGATTGACATAACCTTTTCAAGATTATTTACTATTTTGTTCTTTTTGTTGAAAGTCTTCTTAATGACTAGGCCTATTTTTTATCTTAGACTTAGCCTCTTCATAAGTTCCAAATCTTGGTTGTTTGTTGTCAACTGGTTCATTTATCAATGCATCAATTACATCTGTTGCTTGATCTATGTTGATTTCATAGTCAAGAGGTGCTAACCAGTCTGTCCTTGGTATAATTGGTTTAATGTGAGTAAAATTTGTATCCACCATGAAACATATTTCATCCCTATGTTCTTCATTAAACTGTTCAAGGATCCTCACTCTTTCCACCATATTTTCCTTGAAATCAAGGAAGTATTCAGTCATCACTAAATCAAAATTATCATATAGTTACTTGATGAGTTCACTAATTTGTAGTGTGACTGGTTTGGTAGTGTCCCATTTCACTTTGCCAGCTGAAGGGAAGTATTCTTGAAAATAGAAGAGTATACACATGATGAGTGAACCAAACATACATGTGTTTTTCTTTGAAGACCTGATTGTTGTCATATTCTCATCAAGTTGCTTCCACGGGATCTCACATAGATCCATCTATATTCCCTTCATTACTATCTTGTGAGTTGTGCTTACTATTGTTGATGAAATGTTGTTTAGGATGATTTCTTGGAAGATCTTGTAACCAATAACACATGCACCAAACCTCATTTCCCCATCGGTGATGGTCTTCACCTTAAGACTTTTGCTATCCCACATAGCATTTGTGAGTTTTTTAACTTTTGGCCAGGAGGGATGCTTGTGTGCCTTAAGTTTGTTGGTTATCAAGTAACTAGTTACATCATGTAACACATCCTTTGTGATCTTCTTAGGTTCATCCAACCATAATTTCTAGTTGTGCATTCTACTTAGAACTAACCTAATCCAGTTGATTTTGAAAACCCTCAAGAAATATAGAAAATTAGTAATCCCTTTTACTTGCAGATTCTTGTGTTCTTCTTTCAAGTTTCCTTTTTCATTAGACAAATTCTTGTAATCTTGATCTATCTCTAGATCACCTATCTCAGCGATCTTGCAGTGAATGTAGGACCTTACATATTCTATCAGCAAAACCCGAGGTGGAATTTTTTAGAATGTGCTAGAATCATCAGGTTACGATGCAATCTTTGGGCATATCTTATAATTAGGTTCCACATAGGTGCTATTCTTTATCATCTTAACAACATTCTTCTTATCTTTCTTCAACTTTATGGTTCTTGAAGTGGTTGCCTTCATATTTTGAATTTAGGTCTTTTTTGAAAATAACAACAGATTCCTTCGGTGCGCTCGGTACTTACTTCAATCCATGTGGTTGATGAGTGATCTATTTGGAGTGTGTTGGATTGAGACAAGGTCGCTCTCCTAATTGCTCTTGTATTTCTATATTTTCACTCTACTCTTTCTTCTCAAATCATGTGTGTAGAATGAAGTGCTCCCATCGAGTATTTATAGACTTTTTGCCAAAGTTTGTCATAAATTATCAACAATGCGTTAGGTCATGAAGATGGAGTTTGTTGGGAAGACTTTCAAATAAAATTCTTGGTGTTGATAGGATTCTTGGGATGGCTATTAAGATTGTTTCTTTTACTGATGGATATCAGTGTAGTATCAAGACAACTTTGTAACTTTGCTTCCTTACTGACGGGTGTCAGGTTACATTAGCAATTTAGCCATTTTATAAGTTGACCGACAATTCTTTCTTAGTGTAAACAACTCATCCTATGTATTCACTGATAATTTTTGGTATGTGTTTCTTGGCGGGGTTGATTTCTCAGAATTGTAACAAGTAACATAATATGCATCTTTATTGATGCAGATTTGACTATTTATCAATTAGTATAATGGAACTGATGCAAAATATGACTTGTTGTAGTGCAGTTCCATACTTACTTGTTCATCTTTAGGAAGGGGTGGTGATGTCACTAGATCCATGGGATGAGGTGTCACCTACTGCATTTATTGGTCTAGCTTCCTCAATGGTTGAATCTTTCCTCCACATTTTCTTTCTCATTTTCTTGATGTCTTTAATGGTGTTACCATTTAGAAAAGTGGTGGTTTCTATTATTTAGTCTCTACAGTCCTTATTTAGATGTCCAACCTTATGACAATGCAAACACGTCATTCCTGAGTTGGTCCAGCCTCTAGACCTTCTGTTCCATGTTCTCATGTAGTTTGCAGCTATGTGACCATATCTACCACATGATGTACAGTTTATCCATGTATTGTAGTCCTAAACATATGAATTACTGACTCTTCTAAGTTTATATGCATTTTCTTCATTTTTGGATTTCCATGCTTCAATTTTCTTCTTCCTGCATTACAGGGATGTGTGCCCATGCATTTTTCAGGTGGGACAATACTTTCCCATATAGGTTTCTTTCTTTGGTTCTTTCACCTTTGATTTACATTCATGTACTTTATGTCCTTTCTTGCTGCAATTATAACAATCTCCTATGAATGTAAATGTGGATTTAGGAATACCTTTTTCTTTTCTCTTGCAAACATTTGAGGTGTGGCCTTGCTTTCGATAGTGATTGAATGTCAACTTTCTTTGTCTAGAACTGGTTTAGGGATCTTTTGGATCAGCTTCATTTGATGACTCTCCATGCTCCGTGTACCCTAGTCCATTGTTGGTGTTGGGTCTTCTTTGTGCCTTCAAGAATTCATCCATCCTTTTTGTACTCTCTTCAGCTCTCTTAATAATATCATTGTGTTGTTGTAGAATTGTAGCCTCATGCTTTAGTTTCTCATTCTCTTCTCTTAGTTCACCAATAATTTGTATTCTTTCAATGAGTTCCACATTCATTCTGTTTGCTTCTTGACTCATAAGAATAACATGATTAGTTACCTCATGGTGATACTTTGTAAGTCTTTGTATCTAAGACTTCTTTTCTTGTAGATTTCCTATGATATTTCTTCTATCATTAATTGCTAGAGTAATTTTTTGTTCAAATTGCCTTTGATTGTTCATGACATCAACCATTCTTACCATATGTGTCTCTTAACCGATTTGTAGAGATTTGACTTGTCCAGCTAGATGTAGATTGATCTCAGCTAGGCTTGTGATGCTTTCTTCTGATGTATATGATGCCTTTCTTGTATTTGATCTTGAAGACTCAAAGAAATATGTAATCTCTTCTTCTTGATCTCATTATAGCGAGAATCCATATCCTTTCTTTCATCTAGAAGTTGTCTCATACTTATTCTAGCTTCTTTATACTATTCATAGAACATTTGTATTTCAAGAATTTTATTCTCAATATTTTTATCAAGTTTGTGCTTCTCCATTATATGAATCTTTTCTCTTAATCCTTTAAGCTTTCTAAGAAGAGACTCAGCTCTGATACCAATTGTTAGGATTAATAGGGAGTAGTACTAAGAGGGGAGGGGTGAATCAGTACCTCTAAAATTTTCTCACACTTTTCACCTTTCATCAGTAATAATCAATCTTTACTGTATTACCGACCATATCTGATGTTCTTTCTTACACATGTAGTATTAATTCATAAAATTAATTGTATGCAACATTCATAGAAACATTCATGAAAGTAATAGACATGATATCATAGAAAACTCCTGTTAGGAAGTAAAAACTACGGTGGGGATGGCACCCACAAAAATTCACTATCTACAGAATGGAAGGGAGCCGGTAAAGGTTACAATTGATCACTTTTGATGATCTACCCTATTAGGAGTATTAATGTGGAGACCTATTAGGATCTACTATGTTAAGATCTTTTAGCAATAGTAATGAAGCGTGCACTCAGTTAAGACATTTAAAATAGGACTGTTAAGACCACCTTCTTTGAAAGGATTTCTTAAGTGTACTTGACTTGTTAGAATCTGTACAATATGTTTGACCTGACTATATGCAATCTATAATTTCTGATTACAGATCCATTAAATCTCACCGAATATGAATATAACTTATAGTGATTGATTAATACCTTTTTTTGCTCGTCGGTAGTCTGTGTTTTGTTCTTGACAATGGATTTGATCTTTGTCTATGTTGTTGCATGAATTCTCTTATCTGATCCTTAGATTCTCTCAGTGGCTACAATCATCATAAAAAAACATGTTCATAATTGATTGAGAATCTATTTATACAAGTATTTGAACTATTCTAGAATCATGCATTACAATGTTAACTCTTGATCCAAGGTATACAACTTGACCTTGATCCTTTAGTTTGCATGTTTTAAAATAGTTATACTGATAAAATAATAATAAATATTTTTTTTGTTCGTACGTAATGGATTTAAAACAAATCAAGAAGCTAAATATAAAACTTCAGTCATTTATCTGTCGTGGAAAGTCAGATCCACTTTTTGTGGGATGTAACTGACTGTCGGTTCTTGATCGTCGGTGTGAACTGAAAGTATATTGGTGTTCCTTCATTTGAATTGATTGTCAGGTTCCCTTCATCTATCAGGTTCCACTCTTTGATTGTTTCATTGGGTTTCACTATTGGTTACTCGTCGGGTTCCTTTGTCCTTTTTTTCATCGCGTAACACTGAATAGTGTTTGTGAGGATGCTTTGTACTTGGCAGTATTAGTAACCTTGGCGTCGGGTAGTGTTGTGTCCTGTCTATCGGTGTAGTGTAAACCATTGGTGTTGATCATGTTTTTCCTTGTATATACTAATGGAAAAATATAACTTCTTAAGGATGTCTCTCACAACATTTTTTGAAAAACATTATTTGACTTACCTCCAAATAATGTTTTGGATGTCGGGTGTGGTCTCAAATTCCAATTCTCAACTTCAAGACATCCTTCACATTTGGTGACACTCTTGAGTCAAAATGCTAAAATATTTGAATTTGATCCTTCACGTCATCGGTAAGCTTCTTATCACAATGTGGAAGTCTCCCACCGTAAGCCCATGTATCATTTCGAAGAGGATCATCAAGTCTTTCTCTTCTTGCAAGTGCTCTATCCAAAGTTTTACGATTTAGGTTCAAGTCAACACAAGTTTGTCTCATCAAATGAGCCTTTCTCAAATGATGACATACTAAGGAGGTTGTAATAACCCTCCTAACATCTCTCTTGTCTTTTTCCTTGGTATTCTTCCTAATGGAATTGACAGCACTAAAAAGATTTCTCACAATAATAACATTCCTCTCCTTTTTCTTGTTCACACTAATCTTCAATTTGGCTAGAATAGGTCTCATCTTCTGCATCTTTAACAACTGCACAAACAATTGACATTTCTCAACCAATGTCTTGTGGCTAAAAAATTGATCAAAAAATTTTGGAACCCACAACCGAACAGTTCTTTGTGATCGCTTGCCATCGAAATTTCTCATTATGTTCTCATAAATTTCAAGTAACCATTTTGTTGTTCTTTAAGGTCTCAAAATTGAAGTTTGTATTTCTTCTTCACAAGGGACTTCATTTCTCGTATAATTTGGAGATGTGTAACGCTGATTTGGTTCTTGTACACCATTATCATTGTCAATTCCATCATATTTGAATAGTGGATTATCATTGTCAATGTCCACACTTCCATTGTCCACATCTACATGTTCATTTTCAAAACCTACATTTTCATCTTCAATTCTCATTTTCAATAATATTTTCATAAATCATTTCAAATTCATGTTCTTCTTCACTTGAAACTACATTTAAGGGTGGGGCTATGCCCACATCTTTATTAAAATTTAACATACCTTGTCTCTTATTCTGATGAGATACGCTATCCATTTCTCTATACACTTCAATCTCTTCATTTGAGATCTTCCTCTTCCATTTATGCTTTTGACTTTCGACGACTACTACTCCCCATGGTGAGACCAAAAAGGTGATGCAACCTTTGATAATATAGAGATTCCAACAAAAAAGGCTCAAAAAGTGTTTTTTTTTTTTTGTCTTTCACAACTGATTTGCCGTGAAATTATCTGCGGAAAAATGTGCTTGTCAGACAGGGACCCAAAGAATCAATTTTTTCTTTTGGATACCAATGAAGTGTATCATCTATCTGATATTATCAGATGTCCAATATCTCCCGCCCAAATTTGGATTCAAGCTTCTCATTTTCATCCTATTTTTATTTTACTTTATGTATTACTATTATATTTAAACAATATATTAATATTATATTAATATTAATATTAATATTAATATTATATTCTCTACTTGCTAGAGAGAGAGAGTGTGTGTAGGAACTCTCTCTCTTGTAGGTATTATTGTTATACTATAAATATTAATAAATAATTAATACTAATATTATACTATTATAAAATAGATAAATAAGCAATAATATAATACCAATATTTAAATAATTATATAATAATAATCCTATTACCATCTATTATTAATATTAAAACAAATGAAATTTATAATATATAAACTAAAAATATAAAATCATAAAATTGAAAAAACTAGAATCATAAATTGAAAAGAGGTTTCAAATCAAAATGTTGTATTTGGGCAGGAGATATTGGATATACGATAATATCAGATATACGATTAGGCTTGGTAGTTTCTTTGGGTGTTGGCTTTCCAATGCCAAATGTGGATGGTCAACCCAAATGACGAGTTCACCATATTTCCTCTTATCTCCAGACTTAGACAATGTAGCTGACGACCTTTTTTCACCTAAAATTGATGAATAAAAAAGGGTTTCTTAAAGACGTTATCAGATTTCCATCAATATAATTGCTATTAGAATTCAAGTTCAGTAAGTAATTATTACTTATTTTCTAGTTGAGTTATCTCTAAATTCTTGATTGAGAGACTGATTGGAAAACTACTATAACTTTCAAATGGTTTAACCTTTTTGAAATCCAAAACATGTGTCACATTCCATGCTTTGCCTACTTTCAGAAAAAAAAAAAGTTTACAATTTTGTAAATGTTAGAATTATTTAATGTGGTCAGACACGATAGTTTTTTTTATTTTGAATAATTTGTAGAAGAAAATTGATAATTAAGTAATTATTTGGTAAAAAATTACAAAAAAATATGGGTCACATCCAGGCATGAGTCTACTACTTATATTTAGAGTCTTGTGAAAATATATCATCATTTGATTGTGATTAAGGTGGTCAGACATTCACGTACTTTTTATCTTTTTCCTAAAAATTTTGTACTACTGCATTGAAATCTAAAATATTGAAAAATTAGATTAATGTTTTTTCAGACAAGGGCTAGTAGTTTCGAAACTACATTCAATTTCCTACAGATTCTGTTCTTCCAAATTTTTCACATAAGGTTGATAAGATGTTCAACTTTTTACGTCAAGTTGACTAACCCTGATTTTCTAATTTTTCATTTCCATTTAAAGCCATAGCTTGGTATACCATGATCCTGCACATACCCATAAGTTTGAAAAGTAATGTAGAATCAATTCCAAAGGAGTAGGGGAATATTTTGTTTCCCTATTTGATTTTCCAAACTTGCCCAAAGACACATGGGAAACCATCAAGTGCTTATCCAACTCACAAATATAACTCTCATTTTGTAAGAGAGAGTGATAAATCAGACCTAGAAAAGGAGGACAATGAATTTTTACAATGGCTCTACAAAGAGAAAGATACTTCAAACAACCCCGTTGAAAGAGTGAAACATATAAATATCCAAACCGATCAATATGGAAAGTGTAATACCCCTCTAGCCATAATACAAGTTTTGTGCTTTTTGAACTAAGTAAGATATTTAAATGTTTCCTTATAGCTTAATACTTGTTTTCCTATAAGTTGTTTATAATAATTTCATCAGCCTATACCTAAGAATTCTAATATCAAACATATTGTCTGAAGGTATCATTTTTGTATGTGTTTCTCCCCATTTATGTATAAAGGACCTTCAATACCTTTCTGAACACAGTTAGGATGCTATGTGATATATGCTTCTATTAAACTATGTTCAATGAATCTTGTATGTCACTTAATTATTTTAGGACATTTATTATGATTATGATAAGTTATTATTAGTATTGATTATTGACTAACCCATTTCTCAAGATTCTAACTCTCATGTTACATTCTTTTTGTGTGTGTGTGTGTACATGATGTGTCTTCATGATTCAGGATGAAGCCGTAGTTACTCACATGGATGAGGTCCACACGATATATCGATCTCGATCATCTATCTACAATGTCTTCTTTAATATGTATATCAATGCACATGTAGATCTTCTCAGTGATGCAGGCTTGTAGGTACTGGGCATCGACTTCACTTGGCTTCACAGGTCTAAGCGTGCCCCAAATTCCTCGATCATTGTTGTTGTTGTGGAGACAGTACCTAGTCCCGCAAGAATAAGCCTAGCCTTGATCCCTTCTCCTGGGTTGGGTCTTTTTGCATTTGTCCTTTGATTATGGATTGATGTCCGATTTTGTTTTCTTGGGTTTTATTCATTGTGAATATTCTTTATAGTCCCTAGGACTAGGTGAATATTGTTTTGTGGGTGGATCATCAGTTAGTAATAATTTGATGGTATTATGGAATTAAATGCATGGTTATAAGCTTGTCAAGTGTATTCATTAATGTATGTTTTATAATAATATTTGCATGGATATATATACACATAGGCATATGGGTGCACACACACACACACACACACATGTCTTTTTAATTGTAATAAAGGAATTAACTAATTGTAAATATTTATAATTAAATCCACTTCATCCTTGGACAATTAAAGGTAAATTACTTATTATTATTTAAGAGAGAGAGAGAGAGAGAGTAACTAATCTTTATCTAAAGTGTAAGTGAGAATAAAAGTACAACATAAAAATAAAATAATAGTAAATAAACTAAAAGCATTCTCGGGTAACAATCTATCTAATAAAATTATCTTAGAACTATTAAAACTAATAACTAGAAGATAGTTGTGGATGGTTGCATCGGTTGAACTTCCTGTGCAACCAATCCTACAACATATTTATGGAGGGAGATCTAGAGAGTAGGAAAAAAGGGAATGGAGAAATTATATATAGAGAATTATATATTTGAAACTATTAGAAAGGTTGGTGGAGGCATTTGGAGCATATCTCGTTGATTAGAAGGCTTGAGGAGAATAGGCTTGGCTGGAGTGGAATTGGGATAGCTTCAAAGGTTTCTCCGTAGGACTCTAGGTAGGATCTACCCAGATAAGAGAATCATGTTTATGTGTTTGCTATGTTTTGATGTGGTTGTTTTACTATTTTCTATAGTTGTGTGATCAATGGAAATCTTTTATACTATGTTGTCTGGTATGAATTAAATAATGAATGCATACCTTATGAAGAATAAATGTTTATGAAATTTTGTTTATCTATTCCTCTTTATGTATTGTCACCTTAGAATGTATTGGCCTTTAGATAGACCCTCTTTCTGTTGTCGATTATGCAGACTTCTATCTTGAATAGGATAATGTTTTCTGGTGGTCACTTTTCCACACCTTGCACCTATGGGTAGGAACTAAACATATTTAACACAAAGGTAGGATGGGTTTGAGGGATGGTTTGGAAGGAGAATAGAGGGATCTCAACTGGGTATTTCTTGGATTTTACTTTCTAGGCCTCCATCTTATCCAGTTTTACCTGGAAGGTCCAATGTGGAGGTTGTTGTTCGGAGTGCACATAGTCCCGACCACCTGAGATGGGTATTTTTTCAGTATTTTTAGTCTTTTTAGTCTTTCTTTGAGTTCACGGTATTTTTTCCTGCTTGGTTCTGTAGTGTGTCCAACCATATATTTCTCTATTTTATTTCATTCAAATTCTATTTGACAGTGATCATCTCAATTTTTGGAGCATGATTATGTCCTATACTGCTAATCACATTAGTAGATTCTGTTTGTGTTGTAGTATAGCACCGACTTAAACATTTATTTGTAAAATATTCTGCACAACGCCAGATCATTTTATTGACACCTTCTCGATGAAGCAAAAATGTGTAACCATTTAAAATGAGTAATTTCTTATTTTTTTGACTCGTTAAAAATTGAAGAGGCATTGTAGATATTAAAAATTATGAAGAATTTCTTGATTCTCTAAAAGTAAATTTGTTTTTGTATACTTTTATAGAAACCCCTAGGAAAATTTAATATGATGTTCAAAAAATTATATTAAAAAATATATTTTGATTTCTCTTTTTCTTATCACTCTACACACTCTTAGTTCTTCTCCCCTTCTTCCTTCCTTTACTTCTCTTAATTCTTCCACTTTATATATCCTATTAATGCCTCTTCATAATGCCTTTTGACTTATATCTTTTCATAATAACTCTTATTTAGCTTATTCCCACGAATTTGTCTTTATTTCTATAATTATTTACCATTTTATAAGTTATTTGAGCACATTAA
>MU226826.1:1771513-1785025 GCA_018584345.1 Thuja plicata | reverse complement strand
TCCTCTATGGTGCCTCACAATCCCCGTTTTAGCATACTAACTTGATCTAAAGTGACCATGGGTTATTTTGTCCATGGGTTATTTTGACCATGGGTTATTTTGTCCATGGGTTATTGTGACCCTGGGTAATTGTGTCCTTGGGTTATTATGTCGAGGTTATTGTGTCCAGGGTTATTTTGGCTGGGTTATTATGTCCGGTTACCCCTGCGTAGAACTAGGCACCGCCTATGCAGGATGCGTGACCACCTGCATAGAAAGAACCACCTGCATAGGTTGTACCACATGCACCAATTAAGTGACAACCTATGTAGCTTAGGTCACCACATGCGCAACTTAGGGTTCCACCTGCGTAGGACTCTTCCAGATTAGTTTTTAGGGTTTTTGGAAGGGCTTAAGGTGTCGTTTTGACCAAGGGTTGACCCTACGGGGTGTGTAAACTTGTAGGACACTTATTTTTCATATGGTATTATGTTTAGGACCTTTTGGAACCCTATCAAGAGTTTGGATAATTTTGGGAATCTAGATTAGGGCTTAGGGTGGTCTATGTCTGATTTCAGCCTTAGGGCGAAACATAAAATGTAACATTTAAGTATAAGATACATACTTTTAATTCCTTATACTTTAAGTTACATTTTATATAATACATCCAGGATTTTTGAGAGTGGTTTTAGCCTCCTAGGAGTTCAATTAAATATTTTAGATTTTGTAGGTTTTAGGAAATTTTAGACTTAGACAATTTTAGGAATCAACATGTTTTCTGCAATATAATCTTGTTATGATGTTTTTTGGTTTGATTTGGTACCAAAAGGAACTGGTTATATGTTTTTTTCATAATACTTTATGATTGGTACACTTTGATGTCTTCTTATGTGTTATCTACCATCTTGAATTTTAGATTAGGGTTTAGGACTGTCTGGTGGATTAGGGTCAATCAGTGATCCCCTAAACCCAATGCTAGATTTCAATGATGTTATAATTTATGTTTTTATGAGTTTCATGATGTTATTGTGTTGTTGAGAATCCCTTTTGATGCATTCGATGCAATGTGGTTGTGTTTTATCTATCTATATAATCGATTGCAGTTTAGGGTTGTCCAAAGGATTCAGGACAACTAGTACTTTCCTAAACTCAACTGTTTGATGTTGTGACATTGCTATGTCTTCCTATGGATTATTATGTTGGTCGGTTATGCCCTTTTAATGTTTTCTAAAGGTAGGGAACCTAAGAAAACTAGGTGAGTGGCTCATAGTGGAGGTTGGGACCCTAAGTGGGTAGTACCAGGGTAACCCACTATGGATTTGTTTAATCTAGTGATAACAATAATAATTTATGGGAAGGGAACTACACATCAACTAAGATAAGCCTCACCCATGCTGGTAGTGCTAGTAAAGGCTACAGATGGGAATGGGAGAAGGTGCTATTGTGATAGCACAATCAGATAGTCTCGTCCCTATGAGAGATGTTCAGTTCCACATGTGCCTACTTGGGGGCCGTGGCCTAGAGTGGCTGACCATGGTAACCCAAGGGGTGAGGGATATGCAATGACACTCATCTAGCATGTGTCTTAGAGTTCCTACCAATGTGATTTATGTCCCTGTGATCTTTTTGTGTTTTCAGTTGTGTGATGTTTTGGGAAGGGCTATCATCACCATCACCATAGGAGTATCCTAGTTGTTACCATCTTGCATGGACCTTGGTCTTTGTCTGCTAGCACGAGGGAGTGAAATATTTTTAGATCCACATGGTTGGGTGGTTAATATTTTTATATCGAGGTTCTGATCATGGTCCATAGGATGTTCTTGGATCTTGTTCCTTCTAGATCTCTAGTTTTGAAGACTTCTTATTGTATATGTAAAGATGTGCTTATGCATGTGCATTCTTGTAAAATAAATCTCTTGTAAATCATTGGATCATACGATATGATGTATATCAATGTAATTCAAAGTAATTTATAAGGGAATGGGTAGATCTAGGAAAAAGGAAAGGGAAAATATTATATGTTACCAATATGAAAAGATAATTGTTTAGGGTATTTATTCACGTATCTTTTATTACTTTTGGTATCCAAGAAATGATCATAGACTTAGTATGAAATAATATATTTACAAATCAATGTGCTATCTATTGATGTATGGTTGTGGAAAAATATTATTAGTTATTGAATCTTTGAATAATTAGATATAGAATTTAGTATTGGATTATGGTTACTATGTTTCACAAATGCGTATGAAATAATAAAGTATATAGGGAATTGCATATCCATTGAATGCTTATCTTTGACATGAATGCTTAATGAATAGTGTTAACAATGACATGAGTTTAGTAAAGGATAACTCATATGGATGCATGCTAAAATATTAGGATTGATGGTAAGATTATACATGTAACTTAATGTTAAGAGTAAATGAATGAATTGAAAACTTATTTAATCAATCATTGCCTTAATGGGTAAATGAATAGATTAGATTATGTTTTCTTTAATTGATGTATTAGGGAACCTGAGAGGACTTAGATTAGCTGTAATACTTCAAAAGAAAAAAAAAAAATTCTCATCTCTTAGTAGTTAGTTGGCTTGTCCTCCTAGGTTCCCTGGTGGGGTGTGACATCTTGGTATCAGAGCCCTAGGTTTCCACACTGGCAACTCTCAGACTCATAGCTCACTTATGCATAACATCAAATATTTTATCTCTGTCTCCTTTGTTTTCATTTGTATGCCAGAAAAATTTGAATCTGAGGAAATGAAGGCTTTTTTTCTTGTATTTATGATACAATGTCTTATAAAGGTATACCGATTCCTCTATGATTGAGTTATATTATAACTTATGATTTTGCATTCTGAAATTAGTGATGTGTTAAAAGGATGATTTCTATAAATAAAATGTTAAATAAATCCTTAGACTTGTGTGCATCATTTCCTTGTTGATAAATAACATTGTTAACTCTAGGAAAGCAAAAAGTAAAAAGGCTACTTGATGCTTTGAAGGTAATATTATCTCCTAACCCTACCTATTATATATTTTCTTTGTTGTGAATTCTATTTTCTTATAAATGCCCAGTTGACTACCTTCTTAGAAATGAATTTCCTTTCCACCTTTAATGCGAAGAAAGAAATGATTTTGGTAGTACTTGATTTTATTCTTATAGGACTGGAATGGTAGTAATTAAATTTCATGGCTAATAATTTATACCTAGGAAAGATGTGAAAAATTTGGTGTCGTATCTTGGTTTAAAATTTGAAAATGAATTTTTCTCTTATTCTTGGAAAAAAATGAAAGAGAGTGGTGGCATAGATGACTGTGTGAAAGGAGGAACTAGGAAACAGTAATGATAAGGTTGTAATAGATATTTTTCTATATAATAACAATTTGAATGATCTCTCTCTTTACCCTCTCTTGTGACTTCTTGAAGTAGGAACTTGAAAGGTAAGAAAAAAATAATTTATTTCCATGTGTATTTCTCTCAGTCTCTCTCTTTCCTCTTAAAAAATATTTTTTGAAGGACTAATATTGTTTAGGAGGGTATGTGTAGGATCATGGTATGCCAAACCAAGCCCTTAAGTGGCAATGAAAATTCAGAAAATTAGGTTTAGGAAAGTTGACGTAAAAATTTGAACAAGTTATCAATCTTATATAAAAAATGTGTAATAAGAGAATCTATAGAAAATTGAATTTAGTTTCTTTTCTACAAGCCATTATTTGAAAAAAAAAATTCAATATGGTGAAATTTCAAATTTATATGCAGTAGTATGAAAATTTCAAGACAAAGATAAGAAGTAGATGTATGTCTGACCACCTTAAACACAATAAAATGATAATATTTTTTTACAAGATTATAGATATAAGTAGTAGACTCTTGTACGGACGTGATGCATATTTTTTGTAATTTTTTTCTAATTAAATAATTAATTATGATTTTTCTACTACAACTTTTCCCGAATATAAAATTTGTTATGTCTGACTACCTTAACTTAGTCTAAACTTCATCAAATTGAAACTTTTTTAAATTTTTATTGTAGTAGGAAAAGCATAGAATGTGAATCATGTTTAGGATTTCAAAAATGTTATACTTTTTGAAAGCTATAGCTATTTTTCAATCAGTCTATCAATCAGGACTAAAAAGATAAGAAGTAGGTGTATGTCTGTCCACCTTAAACACAATCAAATCATACTATTTTTTAATAGATTCTATATATAATTAGTAGACTCATGTATAGATGTGACGCATATTTTTTTGTAATTTGTTTCCAATTAAATAATTAATTATGATTTTTCTTCTACAACTTTTCTAGAATATAAAAAATCTCATGTCTGACCACCTGAACTTAGTCTAAACTTAATCAAATTGAATTTTTTTTTTTTTTATAGTAGGTGAAGCATAGAATGTGACACATTTTATATTTAAAAAACATTATACCATTTGAAATTTATAGATATTTTTCAATCAGTCTACCAATCAGGACTTCTTTTTCACATCGCCACTTTTTGGTATACCATGATCTATACATTGTGATCAACACCTTAGTAGTAGTTAACAATACTAAGTGATTAATCAACTATGAAAAGAAGTGGTTGTGGTAAATAAATGATATAATAATATTGTTATGTATATTACTCAATTTATACTTGGATACGAGATTATCTCAAAAGATTAATGGGTATAAGGGCAATGTTACAAATAGGTAAAGGGTAGAAATTAAATTTATGTACATTAAGCTAATGTTACTGATTTAATTGTTGTGGTTATGAGGATAGTAGTAGGAACCATGTGATTTTTCATCTCTTGATTGATCTATAATCATTATGAAATAGGGAACTTGAAAGAACTCTTGTACATTATTGTTTGACATTAATTAAATGCTATATGAAAACTGCCTAACATGAAAATTTGGAGAAATTGATTAGATCTCCTCTAGGGGTGTGAATGCATGTTGGAAATCCAACCCTACAATTATTATGAAAGAAGACTTCGAAAATATGTATTGTAAATGTGTATGTGTCCTAAGTATTGAAAGTATATTTACATCTTAATAAAAAAAGAACACTGTTTGCTAAAAGAGGTTGTTTTATGTCTTCCAAAACATTTCTTATAAAATTGTGCTTTATCGCAAAAGGTAAGCGTATGGATTGTTTTAGTTTCATGATAAAAAAGATAAGTAACAATTGCTTGTTGTATTCCCTTAATGAAAATAATAAATATAAATTTTATATACCCCTCTGTGTTTGACATACATAGTTGTTAAGGAATGCAATTTTTAGAACCTTATTTGAAATAAAGTTCCATTTGTTGTATTGTGTAGGATTTGTGTCTCAAAAAATAGAAAAGCTATTAGAAATTCCTCCTTTTATGTTGGCTACCATAGATAGGAAAATTTTATATTGTGTTAGGAAGTGATAATTTTTATTGGTAGAACACACATATTTATAATACACTGATGTTAATAAAACAAGAATACTTTGGATTTTCAAGTTGATAAAAGTAATTTTGAAGTAATACTCTAATCTTAGTATCTGTTGACAAACTTACTACATTAAGCGAAAGAATCAGATTGGTAATTATTTTGAAAAATCTCTTACCATTGGAACCGAGTTAATCTACACCATAATTGTAATAAGATTTATCAACACTCTTAATTAGAGAAGTATGCATATAGTCATTAAAGTAGGTACTAGAGTAGTAATATTGCAATTCTATGTGATAATAGTTTACGACTTACGTGTATAGTTCATTTCATCTCTTTCGACTTCCAGAAGTAAGTTGAATCTAAGGAGGGGAGGATGTAATACCCCTCTAACCCTAATACAAGTTTTGTGCTTTTTGAACTAAGTAAGATCTTTAGATGTTTCCTTATAGCTTAATACTTGTTTTCCTATAAGTTGTTTATAATAATTGCATTAGCCTATACCTAAGGTATCATTTTTGTGTTGGAAAGTTGACTCCCAGGGAGTATATGGTTTATTTTGTGTTGTCCTTATGACAAAAAAGTCATATGGAGTTTTGATAGCAAACTTAGTAACGAAAATGGACTAAGTACAGAAGACAATACAAAATAGAGACACGCAGATGATCAGAGCACCAATGCACGTGCGTATGGGTGATTTAGACTAAGAACCTTTAGACATAAGTTCTATGATATATTGTTATTCTTACTGTATACATGCATAGTATGGAATATCAATACAGACAAGTTTCAGGAAGAAAAAGTACACTAGCAGTTCAAAATATAGAGTATGGAGCCGAATTCATGTTTTTGATTAGCGTGTAAACCTTTTTTCTATAAAGGCTAAGTGACTATTGTAATAATTTTGTAACCATGTATTAAACCTTATTATAAACATGCTTAAGCCAATTTGTTTGGAAGTGTTTTGTATGTTGTTTTTGGGCTGACTAAGGTCTTGTTTATAGTCACGTCTATTCAGGCATACACATATATGTATGTAATGAAAAGATATATTTGAAGTGTCAAAGAAATAAGAAGAGAAGAGAAATGTAAAGATGTCAGCATGAGATAGAGTCCCTAAAGAAGATAAGAGTATAAGCGCATAACTGGAACTGATCAAACATCTATGTCATATACAATAGTTCACTTTTGGATATAGTGCATATCTATTCTCAGGAGGTTGTAGCCTTCTTTCTCATTGAGTAGTGAGCTCTTGGACAGTGAGTCCTCACCTCTAATAGGGTTGTTTGTAAAAGACTCCTAACAGGGTTAGGCCTTTAACCAGGTCATTGTACTTGCATTGTAAAGAATTCTCCTAACAGGGAAAAGGATCTTTAACAGGTTCATTATACTAAATCGATTAGATTTCCACAATCCATTGAATTTGAGCTATGATTTTTGGTTTTTGATTGTGTATGTTTTTAAGAATCAAAAACCATAAACAATTAAAAACTAGAAATCATAGCTCAAATTCATTATACTAGTGCAATATTTGTGGGTACTAATTCCCATCGGGGTTTTTTCTTCTAATAAAGGTTTCCCCATAATCATATTATTTGTTATGTGATCTTGTGTTAAGCTTCAAGTGATATATAATTGATTTAAGTTTAAAGTTGCAGAAATTGAATAATTAGCTAAACACTGATTCACCCCCCCTCTTAGTGTTTCCAACAATTGGTATCAGAGCTCTGGTCCTCTGAGAGAAAAGTTTAACCACTTGAGGAGATCATGGATTCAGTAGAAGAGAAACATCTGAAAAAGAATCTTGAAGCAGCCCTTGAAGCTCTAGACAGATCTGAGAAAGAAAATGAGGAACTTAAACTAAAATTTGATGGCTCACAAATGCTTATCAAAAAATTAAGAAAAGATTTGAAAGATTGCTCTACAAATGATTTGGGTAAAATGGTCAAGAAACTGAATGAAGAAAAATTATCTTTAAAAGATAAGATAGAAGATTTGAATGATCAGTTAACTAATAGCCTAATAGCTATTGAAGAGAAGAACAAATAAAATAAATAGTTGGATGAAGAACTCATGAAAGCCAATATGAAAATCTTGGAGTTGGAAAATATCAAGAATAAAATTGAATCTGAATTATCAGGAGAAAAAGAAAAGATTGATAAACTACACACAAGTTATGATCTGACTCAATCATAGCTCTATGGACAAAAGATAAAAGGTGATACCACTGGTATGGGATATAGTATAGCTCAAATTTAGATCAATTCAATACAAGAAATAAAGAAAGCTTAAACATAATCTGTAGAAGAAAAGAAACCTGAAGAGACTAAAGAAGAACCACCAAAAGATAAGCATAAGCTAGTCAACCATACTTGTTATGCCTGTAATAAGAATGGACACTTGGTAAGAGATTGTAAGAATGTAAGACCCTTCAATGGTTACTATTAATCCTACAATAAGTTTGGTCATAGGGCTATTCATTGCAGAAAAAATCAAAGAAATCAGCCACAACTAAACCAAAGGAATCAAACTCAATTCAATCAGAGAAATCAACCTCAAAGAAATATGCAGAAAATTACATGTCAGATATGTAATTAAAATGGAAACATAGCCAAGCAATGAAGCATGATGAATTACAACATAAGACCTCCTATCCTTTGTCACTCATGTGGAAAGGTTGGACACATCTCAAGGTCTTGCAGATCAAGAACAAAAGGACAAGAGAATCCTAAGAGTCTTTGTTTGAAGAATCATAAGAAGTTAAGTTTGTGGAAGCTAAAGCTAGCTCAGATAAAATATGGGTCGAAGTAAAGAAGGATAATGAAGAGAACAAGGTAGTAGATGCATCCTCAATGGACAAAACTTCTACTTCTGGATAGTTGACCCTCATGGTCTTAGGGGGAGCTATTTTATCTCTAAACCCCTGCATGGTTGGTATACTCACCTCTGAGTATGCGCATATAGATTCATGCATGTGATCATGAATTAAGGTTGTTTGCATTCATCCATTGCCTTTACTTCGTTCAGAATAAAGTTTGAAATTCTCTCTATAAACCACTTTACAACAATGAGAATTAAATGCAATTAATCTTTATATAAATTGGAAAAAGATCTTAAAAACCTTACTTTGCATTAGAGATTGAAGCATTCAGAAAGCTGATAAGAATTAAGCATAAAATCACTACAACTCAAAGGATTAGTTGGTTTGTGAACATATTAACAAAACCCTAGTAGTCACGTCATTTTAGAATCATCGTGAAACCCTACTTAACCAAGTTGCAAGTAAGTATGGAAACCCCTGTTGTATTTGACATTGCTAAAAGGAATAGATTTGTCTTTAAGAAGCATCCATTCAAGTCTATACTAGATGATGTCAAAGGAGCATTCTCTAGGACTCTGCTTGGAGTACTACATGTAGAAGACATCCACACATATGTTTATTGCAAGAAGGAAATAGTTGGAGAAAAAAACATTGCATTTCTCATGGGCTCAATGATGAAACCAGACTATTCATTCAAGGATGAATACATGCATCTCACTGATAACCCTATCTTTGAGTATTCCAACGTGCATGATTTCTATGAGCCAGAATGGGTGAAGATACTACTAAGCAGGATACATGACGATCTATAATGGATAGGTGAGGTTCCTGTCTACATCACTATAGATCTAATTCATGAGATGACTAGACTTCCTAAGACTGGACCAGTTCTTCCTATTTGTAAGGATGTTAAAAAGTGGGTTGAACAAGTTTTCTTATCTAGAATTTATAGGCACAACATGACTGTTGATCGCATAAGGAGAATGACATCAAACTACTCACTATGATACTTGGATACAAGTTTCAGCAAGCAAGCAGACTGAATAGTGTGTCCACAACAACAGTTCTAGAAACAATAAGGATAGTGAGAGATAACAATAGTACAATCTCTATGAATTATTGTGTGCATAGCTGATAGAGAATATCAAAGCCATTAAGAATGACAAGAGAAAGATATTCAGGTTTGGTTCTTTGATCAACTATTTGTACTTCCACATTGTTGGTAAAGTTACAAATCTTTACCTAGATAGGAGTAAGCCTACTATGTCTCAGATATCACTAAAAGCTACATCAGAGAGTAGTGCAAAAGATTCTATGGACATGGATATCAAAACATTCAGGATCAAGATGCAAAAGAGGTTTAGGATACCTGAGAAGATAGTTGAGAAATACAAAGACACCATATGCTTCATGATAGAAATGGACTACACTTGCATGGAGGAAGTTGAGTCCAGAACAAAATGGATTCACCCCCTCGGATATGAAGTTGAAGAGAAAGTATTGGAAGGTTATGCGCAAGTTCTCCTGTC
This sequence comes from Thuja plicata, assembly GCA_018584345.1. NCBI lineage: Eukaryota > Viridiplantae > Streptophyta > Pinopsida > Cupressales > Cupressaceae > Thuja > Thuja plicata. The sequence continues at coordinate 1,775,277 of MU226826.1, read as the reverse complement.
TGCGCCCAAGGATCCCAATGAACCTAGATGGGGAACATATAGAGAAAAGACAAATCAAATTGATTCTATCTTATACAGTGCTGACAACAAAAGGAAGGCATCAAGGATTACCTCAAATATCCTAAAATTTCATGGGGTTAAACAAGAAGACCTAGACAAAGCTAGGGAAGCTAAGATTGCTAAAGAACTTGAGAAAAATCCTGCAGAAGTTAAAATAGAGAAGTCTGATGACATCAAGAAGAAGAAGAAGAAGAAGAAGAAGAAGAAGAAGAAGAAGAAGAAGAAGAAAGAGAGCACTTTTGTGCCCTCTACCACCATTGATCTAGAATCCTCTCCACCATCTGTACCAAGTAAGAACTCTAGAGGAAGGAAGCAAGTGCCCACTAGTCACCCATCCTCAAGAACAACTCAGAGCATAGTAAGAAGTACTCAAGCTCCTCTTGAGGTAGGATTCAAACCTAGTCTTAATGTCTTAAGGAATAGGATTGTTAATGAAGGGAGAATAGATACAATTACAAAGGTTTGTGACAAGTATCAGGAGATAGATAAATCTGAGATACATTCTATGCTCATCTCTCACATGATCAAGTTTAAAAAGTCAGTTCTAGAACTCAAAATAGTGATACAAAACAAGCTATGGAACATTCTAGAGATAATGAAAAGGCATGCAATTGAGGAAGATATGAGGATTAGAGAAGAAACATTGGATAATTTTCTCCCTGTTTGTGCACATGATGAAATGGCAATTCTATTAGATTTGGTAAAGCCTCATCTCAGAACCAAGACAAGGACTCTTCATATTATGAACAAAGAGTATGAGTTAGTTGGGAAAGAGACTGAATTTTTTTTTTCACAAGTGTTTATGAATTGACATATGTATCCTTCAATGGCACCTACAGAAAAGGTAACTCTAGTTCCTCCCAAACAAATTGCAGAACTGGTGATTCAGAATGCACCTAAGACAGGTCCACAGGTTTCAGTGCCCTCAGTTTCAATAGCTTTTGATATAGTAAAATATTTAGGAGATACCATAGTGATTGATGATATCAAGGTATCCATGACTGCTTCTAACAATGATATGGAAAAATTTGATAAAGCATTTGGGTATGTGCAGGATAATGGTATGCCAAAAAGTGGCGATGTGAAAAAGAAGTCCTGATTGGTAGACTAATTGAAAAATAGCTATAACTTTCAAAATGGTATATCATTTTTTAAATCTGCAACATGTGTCACATTCTATGCTTTGCCTACTACAATTAAAAAAAAAAAATTCAATTTGATGAAGTTTAGACTAAGTTAAGGTGGTCAGACACGAGAATTTTTATATTCTGGATAAGTTGTAGAAGAAAAATAATAATTAATTATTTACTTGGAAAATATTACAAAACAATATGCGTCACATCCGGACATTAATCTAATATTTATATCTATAATCTAGTAAAAAAATATTATCATTTGATTTTGTTTAAGGTGGTTAGACATATGACTACTTCTTATATTTTTAGTCCTGATTGATAGACTGAATGAAAAATAACTATAACTTTCAAACGGTATAACATTTTTGAAATCCAAAACATGAGTCACATTCTATGATTTTCCTACTACAATTAAAAACTTAAAAAAAATCAATTTGATGAATTTTAGACTAAGTTAAGGTGGTCAGACATGAGATTTTTTATATTCTGGGAAAGTTGTAGTAGAAAAATAATAATTAATTATTTACTTGGAAAAAAATTAAAAATAAATATGCGTCACATCCAAACATGAGTCTACAACGTATATCTAGAATCTTGTAAAAAAATATTATCATTTGATTGTGTTTAAGGTGGTCAGATATACACCCTCTTCTTATCTTTTTCCTAAAATTTTTAAACTACTGCATTGAAATTTGAAATTTCACCATATAGATTTTTTTTTTTAAAGAATGGATAGTAGCTTAGAAACTAGATTCAATTTTCTATAGATTCTCTTCTTATATATTTTAGATATAAGATTGATAGCTTGTCCAAATTTTTATGTCAACTTTCCTAACCCTGATTTTTTGAATTTTCATTACCACTTAAGGCCTAGTTTGGCATACCATGATTCTGCACATACCCATTTGTAAGCACTGAAGAAACAAAAGAGGTATGCAATGATGACGCATCTTTACAACAAGATGAAGTCCCCTTTAATGATTCAACAGATTTGAATAAAGAACAAGATAATCAGACTAATGAGATACCAGCTATGGAGATCCTAGTAAAAAGTGAATGCATGGATACTATATTCACACCATCCATTCAACTGTCTACTTAATTGTTGTCAAGATTAACTACTAACTCAAAAAGTACTGATGCATGGGGAGAAGAATAATTGATCAAGATCAGTGTCCTAGCCATGGAAAAATCCAAAGAGAAATAGGTTATGAGAAACCCTCTCTTCTTGGAATCAGTAAACATTCTGAATGACCTAGTGCCTGTGGAAAATAAAGTAGCAAAAATTCAATAAGTTGATGATATAGACAACATCCTAACAAGCTTCAAAATACATTTAACAAGTTTAGTAGACTTAGCTACTAGAATTGTAGACGATGAGTAAAAAAAGGAAAGATTGAATGAACTAGTAAAGAATTTTTCCTTAGATTTAAAGTCATTGAAGATTGGTCACACAATTTTGAAAGAGCTGGTATCAAAAGGCAGAAAGGTTTTTGCTAATTGCATGGATAGAGGAAAACTCACCTCTGAACATATCAAAAAGATAGAAGACGTAGATATCTTGGTTGATAACATAAGACACTCAGTTGAAACATTATCCCAAGATATAAACATTTGCAATAATATCTATCAAGGTTAGATAGACATGATAGAAAAGGATAAAATGGAGATTAGTAAGATAAGAATTAGGCAGACTCAGTTGAAAAATGCACTTGCACCCTCCTTAGCAGTTTTAAATGAGAACATTAAATAGATTGATGCAACCATCACTACCTATGATCAAGGACCCAGCATGGATTTGACAAAGATGGAAAAACTCACATATGCTCTATGTGCCCATCTCCAAACAATTGATGCACTAAAGGCATTCTAGCACCAAGAGATGAAGAATCTGTAGATAGCCTATCCAGATGTATACATGGAGTAAGTCTTTAGAGACTTAAAATTTTGACACCTTTTTCATTAATGTCAAAGGGGAGTAATGTATGTATGAGGAGAAGTGTATATATATAGGCAAAGAAATATACAATAACGTTAAGAGAAGAAAATATACAGTTTTTGATGTTAGTCAATTTTAAGTAACTTAGCCACATTTCTTTGTTGCCATTAATGACAAAGGGGGAGATTTTTTCTAAGTTGACTCCCAGGGAGTATATGGCTTGTTTTGTGTTGTCATTATGGCAACAAAGTCATATGGAGTTTTGACAGGAAAATTAGTAATGAAAATTGACTAAGTACAGAAGACATTATAGAACAGAGACACACAGATGATCATAGCACCAACACACATATGTACGAGAGATTTAGACTAAGAACCTTTCGAAATAAGTTCTATGATATTTTTTTATGCTTACCCTATACATGCATAGTACGAAATATCAGTGTGGACAATTTACAAAAAGAACAAGTACACTAGTAGTTCAGAATACAAAGTAGGGAGCTGACTTCAAGTTTTTTATCAGCGTGTAAACCTTTGTTATGTAAAGGCTAAGCAACTATTGTAATAATTTTGTAACCATGTATTAAACCTTATTGTAAACATGCTTAAGCCAATTTGTTTGGAAGCAT
>MU226826.1:1746753-1759983 GCA_018584345.1 Thuja plicata | reverse complement strand
TTTTTAATAATTAGGGGACTATAGCCATTTTAATTAAATTAAATAGGCTAGGGGAATGGGTTGGATTGCAAGTGATTATTTGATTTAGGGATTTATTTAATTCCTTTATAATTAAATACTATAGCCATGTTTGATTTTGATTTGATCTGATTGGTCGAAATTGATTTGAATTGTATGGCTATAGTAGTTAATATAAATCAGTGATAAAAATCACCTAGGACATTAAATTGATTAAAAGAATTATGCCAAGCAGTAACAGGGTCGTTTGGACATAAATCGAGGGCATGATCACACTTAGGGAAAATAGGGTCTATAGTTGTGACAGACCAAATTCAGGTGGTTACAGAAAACACCTCAAAGATTTTGACTTAACCAAACTTTGATCATGATCAACTCACTCTACCCCCTACCCTTGGGAAAATGCTATAAATACAACCCATTTCCTTTGTGTTTGGGATCCAAGAATTTCAAGAGAAAAAGCATCCTTATTATAGGCACATTGAGAGAATATGAGGAGAATTTGAGATCTTTTGAGATATTTTAACATTTGATTTACCATTCTAGCATATCATGTTTAGGAGCATTTGTTGTTTTCTAACATAATCTTGGAGCATTTTTTAGCATTTTGAGCATTCTAGCTAGATTTGAGCATTCATTTTTCATACATGTTTCATTCTAGGATTGTCCTTGAGAGAGATTAAGCTTGAGAGCTCTCTTAACAAAGCTTGGATAGAGAACCATGAGATGCTATAGATTGTTTAGCTTCAATTCTTAGATTAATTTGTTTTATCATTCTATAGAATTGTTGTTTTCAATCTTAATTTCATGAAGGTGTATTTTATTACACACATAATGGCACCCACCGTGGGGCTCTAAGCCTCTTTACTGATGTTTTTATCTTAATATTTGGTGTGTTTGCTTGGTTTTTGGTGTTTTTATTGCAGAAAATAGTTGAAGAGCCACGTATACGATGCTAAGAGCCGCTTATGAACACAAAAATGCCGCCTACGGAGCCTGATTCATCTCTGTCTTTCATTCTACTGTTGCATTCTAGATAAATCATGCCACCTACCAGATAAATAATGCCACTTTTTAGATAAAGTGCAACACCTGTGAATTTTCAATAACCACCTACCAGCAATCTATGGCCACATTTTATACTTTCTGCACCACTTGCTATTTTTATTTAGCCACCTGTGGTATTTTAAGAGCTGCATTTTAAGATTTAACAGCCGCGTTCAAAGTTTTAAGTTAAGATTATGAATATTTGATAGCTGCTATTTAGCTATTAAATGCCGCGTAATCTATTTTTCTTTAAATCAAATTTTAATTAATTCTATCACTGGTGTAATTTTCTATGTTTTCCTGTTTTGTAGATGAAAAATCACCCAAAGGTACAGAGACCAGAGAAGCGGATCTCCAAGCCTAGCAAAGAGGTAAGAATAAAAAATAAGAATGATAAAGAGATACATACTACAAATTTATTAGAGAGTTTGTTTGAGGAAGAGCACTTGTATGATCATTACATTAAGGTGTTTTTTTGCATATAAATGAAAATTTCCTACTCTCTAATTGCTTTTTGTGTTAACTCCTTTAAAATATTTCATTGATAAATCATTCACTAAATGAGCTTTTAGGAGATATTTTTGTCATTTGAGTTTTCAAGTTTCCTTCACTTTGCATTGCTTTGTGTTGACTAACTTGTTGGAGGAGATGGAGTGGGAACGATTGCCACTAGGTGAGTAAAAAAACAAGCCAAAATACTCAAAAATGTGCTTATCCTTTAGCTAGCTTCAAAATCAGGTACTTATCTTATCAAGCTTGCATTGATAAAATTGTGGCTTTCTTTTAAACCTAGCATAAGTAGAAAATCCTTTATTTTGTCCAAATTGAACAAGCATTAGGCATATGCTCTTCACTTTTTGAAGTGAATCAAAAAGCCAAATGTGCAAAGTCAATTTGGTATAAAGAAAAGGATAAGGAATTGAACCACAAATTTCAATTTTAAGAACCTCCTTATTAAGGGGTTGAAAATGAACAAATATGTTTGAAGTGTTTGGAACAAAAGGAAAACAACAGGGATATGCTCTTCACTCTTTGAGTGAATTAGATTCCCAAACTTGTTGGACTGAGTTCAATTTCTTTCTTTTCATGAACATGCTATCTAATTAGAGCTTTAAAGGGCCTACCTCTTGAGAATTGCCTTATGAGGATGGTGAGAGGGAATGACCCAAAGTGGGAGATATTTGTTTTTACCACAATATCATCTGACCCACTATAAATAATGCACTTTTCCTTAATCGGGAAGTGACTAAAACTTGTGCAAGCCATCCTCACTTCCTCTAGTAGTCCTTCGAGATTGTGCAAAATCATACTTTTGTGCGTGTGGGAAGCCCTCAAAGGGGTAAAGGATCTTGTCAGGGTTTAGACTGAATAGGTTGGCAGTGATAAGAGACATGATGTTTTCTTAAGCTTCTGAGTGATTGTTTTGAGGAAGATTCTTTAACTTGTGTGAATTTGTCTAAGGACATGGTCATCAAAGAACCATATAGGACATTCATATGGGATGAAGGGTTAACCTTTTTTTGTTTACGCAAAAGGATACCTTGGTTATTTAGATTTTCCATATCTTAATACCAACATCCACTTGCAACATTGAATTTGATTAAACCAGTATTCATACTCCCATAGTTGGTCATTCAACTAGTGAGGGTTTTACTTGGTTTTGTAGAAGGGGATACCACATGAGGGAAATCCATATTCATATTCTTATGGTCACAGTGGCACCAATAAGGATTGTATCGACTCCTAGTTCCACAACTCTCTATGATGAAAATATATCTCAGTTTGTATCTCTTTCACAAACCTCAAGGACAATTAGTTGCATTCATGTTAGATTAATTGCATTTTGCATGTTAGATTAATTGTGTTTTGCATGTTAGCTTAGTTGCATTTTTGTTTTTAGCTTTTTTGCATTCTCAAAAGCTTATTTCTCAAATGGCTTGACTTTCTAGCAATTTTTCGAGTTCAAGGGGGGATACAAGTTGACAACACTTCATCAATTTAATGGTTTCAAGTCATTCAAGATGAGATTTTCCTTTGCATTCATCATCATTAGTCATTATTCATTATATATTCATATCAAGAGAAAAACAAGAAAAAAAAAAGGAAACATTAATCATTATTCATTTATCTATCTCATCATTTAGAGCTGCATATCATAAGTTAAAATTGCATACATCCAAAAAATCAAAAAAGATAGTGGCATTTCATAGCACTAAGTATTGCTTTCATTGCATTGCATAATCCATACATGGTTAAATTAGAAAAACATATAGAGATAAATTGCATTAACATCATTTGCGTCCATTTATCTATGTCCTACTCTAAGACATTTGCATCCATAACACAATAGAAATAAATGTATCATAGAAACATGTAGATATGCATAAAGGAAAATCTCATAACATCATCAAAGGAGGAATCAAAGATCATCATAGATAAATGTCCATCATCAATGTCTATAACATAAATTAGTACATCAAAGATACATCAATACAATGGTCCATACATGAAAGTCCTGATAAAAAAAGAATACATATGATACAATGCTATATATCTTGGGTCCATATCTGTCTCATGAACCAGCAGGGGCAGGGGCACCTGATCCATCTCCGACCAAACCTGTGCCTGAACCCCCTGCACCATTGGGATATCTATCACTTGCTCTATCCTGTACACAAGGAGGTGCCTGAATCATGCTCGCACTGGTAGGTAACTGGGCCAGAGTAGCCAAAAACTGCTATAGCATAGTCGTAACCTGATCTAATCTCGCTGTCACTGTAGTCATCCCTGTATGTAACCCCAAAACATTCTGCACTATATCATCTGTAACAGGAGGCACTAGAGGTGCCTATGATGCTAGAGGAGCCTATAGTGCCTGAGGCACTAAGGGTACCTGCGGTATCACCTATGCTGTGCTGACCTGTGGGTCCACCTGTGGTATCTCTCCCTGTACAAGAACCTGTCTAGCCACCTGGACACATCTATGCCTATGTCTGGCCCAATCTGCATCCACTCTCAATGGAGCCTAACCATGAGGTACCTTTACACCTTCTCACCTCTGCCTAGGCTATCTAAATCCACTACCTTAGCCTCTCACATGTCTGCCTCTCATCTGAGGACCAGCTACTCTCTGTATCCATGGTTCCCTAGGTACTCTTTGCACTCTACACCAGAGCGGTCTACCGCCATCATCTCCATCATCCCCATCATCACCATCATCATCTAGAAGCTCATCCACATCAAGAATGGGCTCTACCAGATCTTTGAATCTCATTACCGATGTCATAAAAACCACTCTCGGTACTCTGCTGACATTCGATACTCTGCCGACATCCCCGCATCTGCCACCAGTGGCATCAGATCCCAAACACCATATCCAAGTTGATCTATCTGCAGACAAGCTTATTGGTAGTCAACCTATTCTCCCCACATTGACCTCTCAGCTTGTACTCGGGCATAGAGTTCCATACCCTATGGCATATCTTGCATCTGACCAAACTGACGGAGTACTCTCCCACAACAAAATCTCTCAATTACCAATGGTGATTGGCCTATCATCCATCAAGGTGAGAACATATAAGGTAACTTGTCGTTATCCTCCTGCCACCTCTCACACTGTAGATACGGCCTCCATACCACCTGATCAATGTCATCAATGGTACGTCTCCAAAAATTGACCTTGCCTAGATGATGCTGGACAACCATGCCATCATATAGAAAATCATAAGGGTAACCATGACCCCATACTCAAGCTAAGACTAGCCTCATAATAGGTAGATGCTCCCATGTCCATAACTGTAACAAAACTACACCTACAGAAATAGGTACACTGCGTCGAAACACAATCTCATGAAGATCATGATATAACTGTGCCAAAACACAAGAACCCCAATCCAATCTCCATGGATGTGCAATTAGGTCCTCTAAAATCTGGCCCCATCCGACCGCAAAACCATGACCTCTCCTATCTGGTAGAAGTAATCCCCCTATCACAGCTCCTAACAATGCTGCTATAGTAGGAAATGAGGCAAATTGCACCCAAGTAATGTAATCATCTACAATGGTGTTATCTCCAAACACCCATCTGCATATACTACTATCATATATTGAATCATAATACACCTTCTCTCCTTGAGTTGGGATCCTCAATAGTCTATACACATCCTCTGGCATAATAGTCATCTCGCCCAGAGGTAAATGAAAGGTATTATGGTTAGAGTGCCATCGCTCTGCCATAGCTATCAACAAACCTCAGTTCAACTGAAACTGAGGGAGATCTAATAGGAAACTCAATCCGCATGTCTCAATAGTATGCCACTCAGGAGGCGTAAGCTCATCTACCAAATCAAAAATCCATAATGCTACACCTCGCACCCACAACTTGCGGTAATGCTCCTGCATTTTGAAACAAAGTGCATCATGTTAGTTTTTCTCTTGGTGAACCATTCTAATTCAATCACAAAACATTAAATCTATCTTTGCTCTAACTTGAGCATATCAACTTATTGCCCCTAACCTCTATATCGTGAGATGCAAGGACAATTTTTACTCATTTTTAATCATATCTGATTGACCTATCAAACATTCATCAATATGACTTTTCTAATATCCTAAACACTATGTGACATTCTGAATGAACATTTTCTAGCTTGGAACCTAATTGAGTCATCTAGATGATCAATCGAACTAAGTTCATCTATTTTCCAATTTCAAATTTTCAACTTTATGGTAGGTGGCACTAAACTTAGTGTATGCAGCTTTTTAAGCCACGCGGCTTTTTAAACTTTAAAAGTGGCTCTTCACCACATGGAGGTGGCGCTTAACCAAATAGGTGGCCTTTTGCAGGCCTATGCAGCTTTCAATACCTCATATGCAACTTTTAAAACATGGTGTTTTCAAGCGGCTCATTTCATACTTTGGGTGACAATTCTGACCTAGCTCATACGTGGCTAAGGATTGTGCATACATGGCTTTTCACAGTGTGAATGCAGCTTTTCCCTGCCCTATGCGGCATTTTACCTATCCTACATAGAATTTTTCTAAACTTTTTCTAAAAAGCAATAAAAAGATGCATTAAATGCAATTTTAAGAGTAATAAATGCACTAAGGGGGTTCGAACCACTCACTAGAGGCCCGTAGTCAGGAGGTCTCTGATATCTACGTGCTCACTCAAACCTATGCTCTCGAATGGGGACCACCATCGTTGTCAATCATCAATAACTCAAAGCAAATTCTCAATAGTAAAAAGTGAAAATGAATAGTAAATTTGGGTTTTTCAACCTATTTAAGCTATTCTAACCTATTTTATGAGATTTTTGACCCAGTCAAACCTAATCTGCATATTTTGCACACTGGGGCATTTGTCTGACAACTTTCCACATTAGTATTATCAGAAATGCAATCATCTTGGATCTATCCTATCAGCGTTGTTCATCAACATCTTTTACCTACGATCAATATGATTTCGTTTCCGAGGGGGCATCATCATATCATCAAACTGGGAATCTACATCATATCTTCTATCAAATCTGGGGCATTAAAATTTCAAACTTTTTCATATCAGAGTTTCATATCAGAGCATCATATCAAGGTTTCATATCGGATTTTCATATCAGAGTTTCATATCAGAGCATCATATCAAGGTTTCATATTAGATTTTCATATCGGGGTTTTATATCAGAGTTTCATATCAGAGCATCATATCATTTCATATCGGATTTTCATATCGGAGTTTCATTTTAGGGTTTTCATATCAGCTCATTAGTATTGAGTCAATGCTCACGATGATCAAGCTTTCTTTGAATCAATGCGCTTTACACATCAATTCAAAGAGGGGCATTTGTAGACACCTAAAATTGACTAGGTGTATCTTCAAGCATTCCAAACTATAAATATCAGCCAAATGCCTTAAAATGTCATCTCAATGCAAATCAAATGGATCAAATCAAATCGAAAAAATTCAAATCAAATTAAAAAGATCAAATAATCATGAAATTAAATAATTAAATTCAAGCCTAAAGGGATTAATCAAATTTTGCAATTGATTTTTCAATTGTATAGTTCAAATTAAAAAGATCAAATCCAACCTAATCACCCTTCCATGTCTAATTTAATTAAATGATGGAGTTATTTAATCCCTAATATCTTTGAGACAACCAACCAACTTTCCCTCCATTTGAAAACACCTCAAAGCTTTTGACTTAACCAAACTTTGATTATGATCAACTCACTCTACCCCTTACCCTTGGGAAAAAGCTATAAATACAAGCCATTTCCTTTGTGTTTGCGATCCAAGAATTTCAAGAGAAAAAACATGCTTATTATAGGCACATTGAGAGCATATGAGGAGAATTTGAGAGTTTTTGAGAGATTTTAACATTTTCTTTAGCATTCTAGCATATCATGTTTAGGAGCATTTGTTGTTTTCTAACATAATCTTGAAGTATTTTTTAGCATTTTGAGCATTCTAGCTAGATTTGAGCATTCATTTTTTATTCATATCTCATTCTAGGATTGTCCTTGAAAGAGATTAAGCCTGAGAGCTCTCCTAATGAAGCTTGGATAGAGAACCATTAGATGATATAGATTGTTTAGCTTCAATTCTTAGATTAATTTGTTTTATCATTCCATAGAATTGTTGTTTTCAATCTTAATTTTATGAAGGTGTATTTTCTTACACACAATGTGTTATGTGATCTTGTGTTAAAATTCAAGTGATATATAATTGATTTAAGTTTAAATTTGCTGAAATTGAATAATTAGCTAAACACTGATTCACCCCGCGCCCTCTTAGTGTTTCCAACATTTTGTATGTGTTTGTCCCCATGTATGTATAAAGGACCTTCAATACCTTTCTAAACACAGTTAGGATGCTATGTGATATGTGCTTCTATTAAAGTACATTCAATGAATCTTGTATGTCACTTAATGATTTTAGGACATTTATTATGATTATGATTAGTTATTATTAATATCAATTATTGACTAACGCAATGCTCAAGATTCTAACCCTCATGTTACATTATTTTTTTTTTTTTTTGTGTGTGTACATGATGTGTTTTCATGATTCAGGATGAAGTCGTAATTACTCACATGGATGAGGTCCACATGATATATAAATCTTGATCATCTGTCTATAATGTCTTCTTTAATATGTATATCAATGCACATGTAGTAGTTCTTCTCGGTGATGCAGGCTTGCAAGTACTGGGCATCGACTTCACCTGGCTTCACAGGTCTGAGCGTGCCCCAAAATCCTCAATCATTGTTGCTGTTATGGAGACAATACCTAGTCCCACAAGACTAAGCCTAGCCCTGATCCCTGCTCCCGAGTTGGGTCTCTTTGCATTTGTCCTTTGATTATTGATTGATGTTCAATTTTGGTTGCTTGGGTTTTATTCATTATGAATATTCATTATAGTCTCTAGGACTAGGTGAATATTGTTTTGTGGCTGGATTATCAGTTAATTTGATGGTATTATGGAATTAAATGCATCGTTATAAGCTTGTCAAGTGTATTTGTTAATGTATGTTTTATAATAATATTTGCATGGATATATATACACATAGGCATATGGGTGCACACATATGCATATGTCTATATATATGTTTATATAAATAATGTGAATGTTTATGTATTTATTTATATATATGTCTTTTTAATTATAATAAAGGAATTAACTAATCGTAAATATTTATAATTATATCTACTTCATCCTTGGATAAATAAAGGTAAATTACTTATTATTCTTTAAGAGAGATAGAGTAGCTAATATTTATCTAAAGTGTAAGTGAGAATAAAATTACAACATAAAAATAAAATAATAATAAATAAACTAAAAGCATTCTCGGGAAACAATCTATCTAATAAAATTATCTTAGAACTATTAAAACTAATACGGCAAAAGCACAATAATTTGTCACCTTTTAGGACAACTTATCAGCATAACTGAATTTTATTATTTCTAACTAAAAATTAATTTTGGCCAAACATATGGTCTAGCTAGATTCATTATAGTTAAGTTAGATAAGTTCTTTAACTTTTCCAATTGGAAATGTCTGTTAAATGCATGTTTTATACCACTTTGAGTCCAATTACCGTAGAAATAAAATTATTTCAGAAAAGTGACGTTTCAATAACTTTAAGTCTTTTTAATGATATTTTTTAAAAATACAAAAATACCTTTTTGTAGAGATCAGAGTCAAGAATATCTCTTATAGATTTTATAGTGTTTTAATTAGACATAGTCTATTATAATTAAAAAATATTGCAAGTAGGTATTTTAACAGTCAAGGAGATGTTGATTTAGAGAAAGAAAAAAATAGTAAAACATATTAAATAAATTTGAAAAACATATGGTGCACTAGAAGAGAGAGTCCTCTTCAAGAATACATATTTCTTATTTTGATTGGGATATATTTGTTATGAAAAATATGGCGGGAGATGAAAACTATCAATTTTAGGTGAGTTGGAATTTGAATTGTTATAAAAGAGAAAATATAGGTCACAAAACAATTTTTATTTCTTCATGCATTAGATATATATGTCATCTATAACATATTTTGAAATTAGGGGAAAAATGTTTATTTACATATAATGTTTTGGCGGGAACTAGACCCCTAATTTTTGGTGTTTCTGCAACTGAAAAATCATCTTTAAACATGAAAAAAATATATCAAAAATTATTCAAAAAAAATATTAAAAATATTAATCATAAAATTCATCCATTTTAAAACATTTTATTAGTTTACATCATCTTCAAATTCTAAACATAAATGTCACTTTTATACTATTGAAGCTGAACAACTTTGATTTTGTTAGCCTTTTCCTTTATAAAAGGGTGACAAATTATTGTGCTTTTACCCAATAACCAGAAGATAGTTGTGGATGGTTGCATCGGTTGAAAATTCTCATGAAACTAATCCTACAACATATTTATGGAAGGAGATGTAGAGAGCAGGAAAAAATGGGAACAGAGAAATTATATATGGAGAACTATATATTTGAAACTATTAGAAAGGTTGGTGGAAGCATTTGGAGGATATCTTGTTGATTGGAAAGCTTGAGAAGAATAGGCTTGGCTGGAGTGGAATTGGGATATCTTCAAAGGTTTCTCTGCAGGGCTCTAGGTAGGATCTACCTAGATAAGAGAATCATGTTTATGTGTTTGCTATGTTTCGACGTGGTTGTTTTAATGTTTTCTATAGTTGTGTGATCAATGGAAATCTTTTATACTATGTTGTCTGGTATGAATTAAATAATGAATGCATACCTTATGAAGAATAAATGTTTATGAACTATTGTTTATCTATTCCTCTTTCTAGATTGCCACCTTAGAATGTATTTCCATTTAGATAGACCCTCTTTCAGTTGTCGATTATGCAGACTTTTGTCTTGATTAGGATAATGTCTTTTGGTGGTCACTTTTCCACACCTTGCACCTATGGGCAGGAACTAAAAAAATTTACCACAAAGGTAGGATGGGTTTGAGGGATATTTTGGAAGGAGAATGGAGGGAGATCAATTAGGTATCTCTCTTATTTTACTTTTCAGGCCTCCATTTTACCCAGTTTTACCTGGAAGGTCCAATCTAGAGGTTGCTGTCCGGAGTGCACATAGTCCCGACCACCTCCGTAGAACTTGGAACGATCTATGGAGGTTGTACCACCTATGTAGATTAGGTCACCACCTACATATCTTAGGTCACCACCTACGCAGCCTAGGGTTCGACCTACGTAGGACTCTTCCAGATTGGTTTTTAGGGTTTTCAGAAGGGCTTAAGGTGTCATTTTGACCCGGGGCTGACCCTATGGGGTGTGTAAACATGCAGGATACTTATTTTGCATATTTTATTATGTTTAGGACCTTTTGTAACATTTTCAAGAGTTTGGATAATTTTGGGAATCCAGATTAGGGCTTAGGGTGGTCTTTGTCTGATTTTAGCCTTAGCCTTTGTCTTTTAATTCCTTATACTTTAAGTTACATTTTATGTAATACCTTCCAGGATGTTTGAGAGTGGTTTCAGCCTCCTAGGAGTTCAAATATAGATTTTAGATTTTGTAGGTTTTCTAGGAAATTTCAGACTTAGCCAATTTTAGGAATCAACATGTTTTATGCAATATGATCTTGTTATGATGTTTTTGTTGGAAAGATTGCTACAATGTAGACAATTGTTATTTTTTCATTGATGTCAAACCTTAACTAGTGAGACTATCACTGTATGTTTGAGTACCTTATCCGTTGATTGATGAAGATTTGAAAAGAATGGGATAACAAGAAGACCAAGGAAATGGTTGAGTTATGAGTATAAACCAGGGTACTTGATCATTTGGCACTTTGGAAAAGTGATACATTGTTTATCTAGCACTGACAGTTCATTGGAAGGTCAATGCCAAGCAAATAAAAGTTGATGCCAAGAAAAGTGAAAGGTGATGCCTAGCAAAGCAAAGATGATGCCGAGCACCAGTGAAATGCTGAGGGAGACAGTGTAATGCCGAGCATCAGTATTTTTTTTATTGATAAGATTTGAGATCTATGGCTAACATAATTGATTTTATTGGGATATGCATTATTAATTAAGATTGTTCCATATTCATTTAATGCACGAGAATTCGTTATTAGTGCATGGATTCAATGGTTAATTAATGACTGTATTGGAGAAGTAAATTAAATGTAAAGATGGAAAGATCCGTTGGATCTGACCTAACCTAAGATCTACGATCTTGTTTAAGCGGAAAAATATTTATCTGACCTAGATGAAGAGGTATAATATAACCTACTGTGGTTATTGTTAATGTATTGAAGTGGAATGCAAAGTATTGCATGGTTAATTGGCTGATTGGAAAGACCTAAGCAGAGAAGGCTAAGCAAAGAAGAAGAGAGAGATTGCTAGACAGATTTCCAAGCAGATCTAAAGTTTGAGATGAGAATGGAGGCCACTCAGTGAATTAGCATTAGAGCTGAAACTAGATCTAGATTTGCAAAGTAAGTTGTATGAATCAGATCACACTTGCTGATTACTTCATAGCCATTATAACAGTTCAAATCCTTTAATTAGGTTGACCTAACAGTCATTGTATAAATCCTTTGAACAAGGTGACATTTAGATTGGAATGTTATAAGTCCTCTAACAAGGCCACTCCTAACAGTGTGATCAAATCCTTTAACTAGGTCACATTTGGCAGTGTGTTTTGTAACCTTTAAGAGGGTTGGCTCTTGAAAGGGCATCACTTTAGAAGAGTGAAATTTTGGTAGCATGTTACTGGTAGTTTTTCCAATATTGGGTTTCCACGTTAAATCATGGTGTCAAAATGTGTGAATGTTATTGTTGTGTTTTACTATTAAGTTTTCGTAAGCTTATTTCATTAGTATAGTAAACTGCACACTTTTATTCTTTATTACTGTCGAGTAGATCTGAGTTGTTGAAGTTGATTTAAATTTTTTTATGGGCACAGCTAGACCTAAGGATAACTGATTCACCCTCCCCCCTCTCACTTATTTTGAATTCATATTAACAATTGGTATCAGAGTTGTGTTCTCTTGAAAAGTTTGAAGGTACTTGGAGATAAAGATCAAGATGTATAAAAGGGATGGAGCGAAGATCAACAAGGAAAAATTTCCTACATGAAAAAGTTTTATGAGACTTCATCTAGCTGGTATTGGTGATTCTACTAAATGACATATTGAAATAGAATATGTTTCCCCTATTGGAGTTCTGAATGTTGCACAACTAAGAGAGAAGCATGAACATAATCAAGCAATGCTGGAACTTGCATCATGTCTGAACTATCATGAATTTGAGGAAATCAAAGATTGTACAAGCACAAAAAAGATGTGGGATTCCCTTACAACCATCCATGGAGGTGATACAAATGTACTAAGAGCCAAATTTGAAAGCTTGAGAGGTAAGTTTGATGATTTGAAAATGCAAGAAGGAGAAAACATAGTGCAATACTATGATAGGATAAAGGAAGTTGTAAATGCTATTAGAGGTGCTAAGGGAGTCATTGATGAAGATACTATCATGAGCAAAGTACTAAGAACACTTCTTCCTATTTATGCTATTAGAGTATCTACAATTCAAGAACTGAGATGTACTCCTAATAAAAATTTAACTCTGGAAAGTCTGGTAGGCAGACTTACTGCATTTGAGATGTCAAATTTTG
>MU226826.1:1731194-1746639 GCA_018584345.1 Thuja plicata | reverse complement strand
CTTATGGAAAGAAGACTAGCAAGAGGAAAAGGAAAATTCAAAGGTAAACTTCCTATTATTTGTTTTTCTTGTAACAAAGTTGGTCATATTGCTGCTAGATGCCCTGACAAGAATGAGAAGGATGAAATAAGGGATAGCAAGTATAAGGATAGAAAGGATGACCGAGAGTATAGAAAGTACAAGGAATACAAAGACAAAGGTAAGAAATCTTGCTATATAGCTGAAGAAGCTTTTGAAAGTGAATCTGACAAATCTGATGAAAATGCTATAGTAGTGTATGTAGCAATGAAAGATGATTCTGATGATGATGAGAAAACTACACTAATTTCTTATATGAGTAAAGGTGATCATTGGATTATTGACAGTGGTTGTTCACATTGTATGACTGGTGATAAGGACAAATTTGAAACATTAGGTCAATGCAAAGGTGGATATGTTAAATTTGGTAATGATACACCTTGTAGAGTCAAAGGGAAAGGATTAGTTCAATTGACTAATAAGATTAGATGTGATGATGTGTACTAGGTTGATGATCTTAAATATAACTTGTTGAGTGTTTCAGAGCTAAACACTTTTGGTTACAGATTTGAATTCCATCATAGGAAATCAAAGATCTATGATGCCAACAGAGAATTAGTTGGAGGCGGTGAGAAAAAAAAAGGTAACTTGTTTTATCTGGATTTAGCTGAAGAGACATGCTTATTTGCACAATATAATGATGTTTGGCTATGGAATAAGAGGCTATGTCATGTTAAATTTGATAACTTGGTAAGCATAAGTAAATTGAAAAAGGTTAGAGGGCTGCCTAAGTTAAAGAAACCTAAGAATGCAATGTGTAAGCAATGTCAGTTGGGCAAGATGACTAAATCTAGTTTTCAAAGAAAAACTCATACTTCTGAGAATATTTTGGAATTAGTTCATACTGACCTTTGTGGACCTATTGGTGAGAAAAGTTACTGCAGAGATAAATATTTTGTTCTATTTGTAGATGACTACTCTAGGATGATGACTGTTATGTTTCTCAAAGAAAAATTTGATGCATTTCATTTATTTAAGTGGTACTTGGCAAAAGTTGAAAAGGAAACATGTAAGATTCTGAAATGTATGAGATCTGATAGAGGAGGAGAGTTCATTTCTAATGAGTTTAATAGGTTCTTTAATGACTGAGGGATAAAAAGATAGATGGCAGCACCTAGGACGCCACCACAAAATGGTATAGCTGAAAGGAGAAATCGATCTATCATGGACTATTCTAGAACATTAATGATGGAGAAAAATGTCACACATAAATATTGGAGAGAAGCTGTAAGCATAGTTGTTTATACCCTGAATAGAGTACAAGTCAAGAAAGGTACAAATTCTACACCTTATGAGCTATGGTATGGATATGCACCTACTGTAAGTTATTTCAAAGTCTTTGGGAGAAAATGTTTTATACTGAAGGATAACAGAAATGGTAAACTTGATGCTAAAGGAGAAGAAGGCATATTTCTTGGATATTCTACTAAAAGTAAGGCATATAAATGTTTGAATTCTAACACTAAAAAAATTGTGGAAAGTGCAAATGTTATAATTGATGAATATGTAGAAAGAAATGAAGCTGGAAGCATGGTTAAGCCTGAAATTTGCAGATCATTGACATATCCTGAAGAAGAGGATTCTAATGAAACTGAAAATGAAGTTGCCGAGCAACAGTCTACACTTGTCAAGACATAGAACAACATTTCTAGGCAACAGGAAGTGACTCCCGAGCTATCTAATGGAGATGTCATGTCATAGTTTCATCCTGAAATGAACTTGAACGATCAAAATGAAGCTGAGAAAGAGCCTACTTTAGCAAAATATGTAAGAAGGCACCATAAACCAGATCAAATCATAGGAGAAAATGAGTCTGCAGTCATGAAAAGAGGTAAATTAAGAGAAGACACATGTTTTCTGTGTGACTTTGACCCTAAGACAGTAAAAGATGCTTTGGACAATGAAGACTGGATTGAAGCCATGAATGAAGAGATAGACCAAATTGAAAAGAACAAGACATGGACACTAGTACCTAGACCTGAAAACAAAAATGTAATTGGTACTAAGTGGGTATTCAGAAATAGGTTGAATAAACATGGAGAGGTCACAAGGAATAAATCAAGACTGGTATGCAAGGGTTATGCACAAGATGAAGGAATTAACTAAGGAGAGACATTCACCCTAGTTGCAAGATTGGAGGGTGTGAGAAATCTACTTGCATATGCAGCCTATAAAGGATTTAAATTCTATCAAATGGATGTGAAGTCTGCATTTCTAAATGGGATACTAAAAGAAGAAGTATATATTGAACAAGCTGATGGATTTGTTAACCCAAGTAAGAGGAACATGGTTTGCAGACTGCACAAGGCATTATATGGACTGAAGAAAGCACTAAGAGAATGATATGAAAGATTGTACAATTATCTGATGAAGATTGGATTTGCAAGAACAAATGACAATAGTAATCTGTATTTGAAGATAGAGCAAGGTAAAGGAATTTTATTGGCTGAAATTTTGTTGGATGACATCATATTCGGTGGACAAGATATGATATGTAAAGCATTTTCAAAGGAGATTCAAACTAGATTTGAAATGTCTATGTTTGGTGAGATAAAATTCTTTGTTGGACTACAAATACATCAAATGAAGAATGATATCTATATTAAACAATCAAAATATATCAATGAGGTACTAAAAATTTTTGGTATGGAAGATTCAAAACCAGTGAGTACACCCATGGCTACTGGATAGAAGTTGACAAAGAATGATGATACAAAATAGGTAAATCAAACACTGTATAGATCAATGATTGGTAAGCTACAATATGTTGTACATAGTAGACCTGATATTGCATTAGCAGTTGGAATTGTTGCTATATTTTTTGCTAATCCAAAAGAGATACATATTAAGTAAAAAGAATTCTGAGATATTTGTAAGGTACATAAGACTATGGCCTATATTACAAAAGGAATGACAAGTTTGAACTTAGAGTCTATACTAATTTTGACTAGGCTGGTAATGTTGATGATAGAAAAAGCACCACAAGAGGAGCATTTATTTTGGGGAAAAGATTAGTTTCTTGGAAAAGCAAGAAACACAATTGCACCTCACAATCTACAGCTGAAGCTGAGTATGTGGCAGCAGTAGTTAACTGTTCAAACATTGTGTGGTTGAAGATACTACTAAAAGGTATGAAAGAGGAGATCACAAAACTAGTTGTCATATATTTTGATAACATGAGTGCCATTAATATTTCTAAAAATCCTGTAATGCACTCTAAGACAAAACATATAGCTATCAAGTACCATTACTTGAGGGAGCTAGTACAGAAGAAAGAAGTGAGACTGGAATATGTGAACACTAAGGAACAATTGGAAGACATATTTAAAAAAGAATTACCCAAGGATGCTCATGAGTATCTAAGAGGTAAATTGGGGTTAATTCCCCTAGCTGAGGCTAATTAAGTACTGAATGGTACTATTGCATCAAATGTTTTAATCAGAACACTTGACACATTGATGCACAGTAAGTCACATTTTTAGGATGCTGCCTAAAAATTGTGAAGTGGAAAACCAGAATAGAAAAGTAGATCAGTCATACACAAAGATGACAGGAACAACATGATAGAAAGATTAGAACTGAAGAATCTTCATGATAAAGATGTCAATATTTGGCATTGTTGTCAAAGAGGGAGATTATTGCTAAAACAACAGGTAACAATAGATACAGGGGAGATATTACTGAAAGAGGGAGCTGAATAAGAAAACATCAGTGTGATTATAGACACAGAGGGAGTCAGAATGAAGCTAAAGACATTAATGAAGATTTGTCCATATCAAGAACATAGACACTTTTTGGATTGTATGGTAACTTTGGTTGGAAATTATTGTTTTATAATTTAGTGTTTCCATCAATGCCAAAGAGGGAGATTATTGGAAAGATTGCTATAATGTAGACAATTGTTATTCTATCATTGATGTCAAACCTTAACTGGTGAGACTATCACTGTATGTTTGAGTACCTTATCCATTGATTGATGAAGATTTGAAAAGAATGGGATAAAAAGAAGACCAAGGAAATGGTTGAGTTATGAGTATAAACCAGGGTACCTAATCATTTGGCACTTTGGCAAAGTGATACATTTTTTATCTGTCACTGACAGTTCACTAGAAGGTCAATGCTAAGAAAAATAAAGTCGATGCTGAGAAAAGTGAAAGGTGATGTCGAGAAAAGAAAAGATGATGTCGAGCGCCAGTGAAATGCCGAGGGAGACAGTGTATTTCCGAGTATCAGTATTTTGTTTATTAATGAGGTTTGAGATCTATGGCCCACATAATTGCTTTTTATTGGGATATGCATTATTAATTAAGATTGGTCCATATTCATTTAATGCATGGGAAACCGTTATTAGCACATTGATTCAATGGTTAATTAATGACTATATTTGAGAAGTAAATTAAATGTAAAGATGGAAAGATCGATTGGATCTGACCTAACCTAAGATCTATGATCTTGGTTAATCGTCAAAAGATTTATCTGACCTAGATGTAGAGGTATAATATAACCTACTATGGTTATTGTTAATGTATTGAAGTGGAATGCAAAGTGTTGCATGGTTAATTGATTGATTGGCAAGACCTAAGCAGAGAAGGCTAAGCAGAGAAGAAGAGAGAGATTACTTGATGGATTTCCAAGAAGATCTAAAATTTGAGATGAGAATGGAGGCCACTCAGTGAATTAGCATTAGAGATGAAACTAGAATTGGATTTGTAAAGTAAGTTGTATGAATCAGATCACACATGCTGATTACTTTCTAGCCATTGTAACAGTTCAAATCCTTTAACCAGGTTGACCTAACAGTCATTGTATAAATCCTTTGAACAAGGTGACATTTAGATTGGAATGTTCTAAGTCCTCTAACAAGGCCACTCCTAACAGGGTGATTAAATCCTTTAACCAGGTCACATTTGATAGTGTGTTTTGTAACCTTTAACAGGGTTGGCTCCTCACAGGGCATCACTTCAAAAGAGTGAAATTTTGGTAGCATGTTACTGGTGGTTTTTCCCATATTGGGTTTCCACGTTAAATCATTGTGTCAAAATGTGTGAATGTTATTGTTGGCTTCTACTGTTAAGTTTCTACAAGCTTATTTCATTAGTATAGTAAACTGCACACTTTTATTGTTTATTACTGCCGAGTAGATATGAGTTGTAGAAGTTGATTTAAAGTTTTTTATGGGCACATCTAGACCCGAGGATAACTGATTCACCCCCCTCTCAATTATTTTTAATTCATATTAATATTTTATTTTGTTTGCGTTGACACCGAAAGGAACTAGTTATATGGTTTTTGCTTATTACTTGATGATTGGTGCACTTTGATGTCTTGTTATGTGTTATCTACCATCTTGAATGTCAGATTAGGGTTTAGGACTATCTAGTGGATTAGGGTCAATCAGTGATCCCCTAAACTCAATGCTAGATTTCTATGATGTTAGAATTTATGTTTTTATGAGTTTCATGATGTTATTGTCTTGTTGAGAATCTCTTTTGATGCAATGTGGTTGTGTTTTATCTATATGTGTACTCGATTATGGTTTAGGGTTGTCCAAGGGATTCAGGATAACTAGTACTTTCCTAAACTCAACTGTTTGATGTTGTGACATTGTTATGTCTTCCCATGGATTATTATGTTGGTCTGTTATGCCCTTTTGATGTTTGATAAAGGTAGGGAACCTAAGACCACTAGGTGAGTGGCTCATAGTGGAGGTCGAGGCCCTAAGTGGCTAGTACCAAGGTAACCCACTATGGAGTTGTTTAATCTAGTGATTACAACAATAATTTATGGGAAGGGAACTACACATTAACTAAGATAAGCCTCATCCATGCTGGTAGTGCTAGTAAAGGCTTATGGATGGGAGAGGGAGAAGGTGCTATTGTGATAGCATAATCAGAAAGTCTCATCCCTATGAGAGATGTTCAGTTCTTCATGTGCCTACTTGGGGGCCGGGGCCTAGAGTGGCTAACTAGGGTAACCCAAGGGGTGAGGGCTATGTGATGGCACTCACCTAGTGTGTGTCTTAGAGTTCCTACCAATGTGATTTATGTCCCTGTGATCTTTTTGTGTTTTCAGTTGTGTGATGTTTTGGGAAGGTCTGTCATCACCATCACCTTAGGAGTATCCTAGTTGTTACCTTCTTGCATGGACCTTGGTCTTTGTCTCCTAGCACGAGGGATTGGTCTCTTTTTGGATCGACGTGGTTGGGTGGTTAATATTTTTATATCGAGGTTCTGTTCATGGTCCATAGGATGTTCTTGGCTCCTGTTCCTTCTAGATCTCTAGTTTTGATGACTTCTTATTGTATATGTAAAGATGTGCTTATGCATGTGCATTCTTGTAAAATAAATCTCTTGTAAATCATTGGATCATATGATATGATGTATATCAATGTAATTCAAAGCAACGTATAAGGGAATGGGTAGATCTAGGAAAAAGGAAAGGGAAAATATTATATGTTATCAATATGAAAAGATAATTGTTTAGGGTATTTATTCATGTATCTTTTATTACTTTTGGTATCAAAGAAATGATCTTAGACTTAGTATGAAATAATGTATTTATGAATGAATGTGCTATCTCTTGATGTATGGTTGTGGAAAACTATTATGAGTTATTGAATCTTTGAATAATTAGCTATAGAATTTAATATTGGATTATGGTTACTATGTTTCGCAAATGCGTATGAAATAATAAAGTATATAGGGAACTGCATATCCATCAAATGTTTATCTTTCACCTGAATGCTTAATGAATAGTGTTAATAATGACATGAGTTTAGTAAAGGATAACTCATATGGATGCATGCTAAAATATTAGGATTGATGGTAATATTATACATGTAACTTAATGTTAAGAGTAAAGGAATGAATTGCAAACATATTTAATCAATCACTGCCTTAATGGGTAAATGAATAGATTAGATTATGTTTTCTTTAATAGATATATTAGGGAACCTAAGAGGACTTAGATTATCTGTAATAATTCAAAAGAAAAATAAAATATATTCACATCTCTTAGTAGTTAGTTGGCTTGTCCTCCTAGGTTCCCTGGTGGGGCATGACAGAAAGGGATTTGAAATTATGCAAAAAATGGGATACAAGGGAAGAGGACCCTTAGGAATATAGAATAGAGGAATGATAGAATCCATTGAACCTCCTTGGAGGTCAAAGGATGAGAAATCTGGAATAGGTTATCAAGACAAAGGAGAAAGTTCAAGCCCTATGCATAATTTTCATGAGCATGTACACATGGTAGGATCCGGGAGTGAGGATGATTCTAGAGATTATGAGTGGGATACCCTATCAAAAGACTCTTGTCATTATAAAGAGGTTGATGTTAAACATACATATGCTACCAATCCTAATGCTAAAAGTCAAGACAATGAGAATAAAGGTTCAAATTCTACACAAGCATCAAATAAGCTTCAAGAATCCAATATAGGTCAAGCATCTAGGGGAAACCAATGCATAGGTGAAACTTGGGTACCTTCATGGGGGGGGGTGATTAAAATGTTAGATTTAATCCACGTGCATTCTTTCCAATGGAAATTCACGGGGACTCTAGTGAAGAAAATTTTGATCCTACTTCCATGGAACACCTCAAGCAAGCACATGTTATAGACCTAAGCGATACAATGTATGAACCATATAATGAGTTCATGTCCTTGAATCCTTTAAATGAAAACTTTCCTAATGATTCCTTAGCCCTTCTTCATCCCAAACTCATTGATTGGGATTTAACTAAACCAAGTGACCTACTATACTTTCCCAAAGATAATGCAATGGCCCAATACCTAAATGCGGTTGATCCATATTCTTCCACCAACAACTATAATCTATACATGATGATAGAGGAAGGGGTCCAATATCTCAATCCACAAATTAAAATAAATAAATTCAAAAAAATGAGAAGGTCTAGTGGTGAAAACCACCATGTGGCAGTGGTAAACCTAAAAAAGTAAAAATATCAGATGTTTCCAAAGGTGAAAACCCAAATATGGCACCTAAGGAAGAGAGGCTAGATACCCTACATGAACATGATGATGAGAGATCTCCTATTATCATAGAGCCAATGGAAAAGGTTAACATTGGAACTAAATTGGAACCAAATTTTATTCACTTAGCAACATCATTAACCCCATCAGAAAAGGAGTTCATCAAATTCTTTCAAGGAAAGAAAATTAACTTTGCATGGTTATATGCAGACATGCCAAGTTTAGAACGAAGCTTCATAATGCACCATCTTAATGTGAAACCCAACGTCAAACCTATAAAGTAGAAGTTGCAAAAAATGCATCCACATGTAGCTCTATTAGTCAAAGTAGAATTGGAAAAGCTATTAAAGGTTGGATTCATAAGAGTAATAACTTATGTAGAATGGATCTCCAAAATTGTACCGGCTACCAAACATGATAAATCCATTAGAGGATGCACATATTTTTGAGACCTTAACCATTCTTTTCCTAAGGATGATTTTCCATTACCTATCATTGCTGCAATAGTGGGTTTAATGGAAAGACATTCTATGTTCTCATTAATGAATGGATTTAGTGTATACAATCAAATTCATATTGCACCTAAAGACCAAGAAAAGATTTATTTTACATTTTCTTGGGGAGAAAATTACCAAAGAGAAATGACCACTATCTTCCATGACATGATGCATACCTTCCTAGAAGACTATGTGGATGATATCTTATCAAAGTCACATCAAAGAAAAGATCATCTTCCTATACTAGAAAATATCTTCACAAGGTTGGATAAATTTATAGTGAGATTAAACCCAAAGAAATGTTCATTTGGGGTTCAATCCGGCAAGCTCTTAGGCTACATAGTATCAGAAAAAGGCATCAAAGTGGATCCAGAAAAAGTACAAGAAGTCACGACATAGAAACTCCCAAAAATATATGTCAAATGAGGTCACTTCAAGGAAGAATTCAATCCATTAGGAGGTTCATTTCTCAATTGGAAAAAAAGTTCCATTCTTTTAAAAGATTGCTACATAAGGCAAAAGTACATTTGAGGCCAAATTCTGACAGCTATCTGTCGTATTTTCAATGCCTATTTGTTAGTACTTTAATAGTTGTAACCGTTATGGTTATTTTGTTGGAAATTGCAAGGGAAGTGATAACTATCAATATTTTGACACTGTATCTATCAGACCTTACCACATTAATATCTATTTTATTATATAATTTCATATGTTACATCTATCTGAATACCGACGATGTTCGTCGGGTGTGCAATAATTGCATGACAACAAACCCCATCAAATATACTCCACAACCATCATAACTATTTGTAAAAAATGCAATGTATTCATCCTCATGCTAGTCAGAATACCGACGGAAATCAAGTGACCCTATAATAGGAAAAACCATTGAATGTATAGCACTACCATCGTAATTATCTTTCAAAAATGTAGTTTTTCCAATAGGAAACCCCGTCGGGTGTATAGGAGTGCTGTCGTAACTATCTATTGAAAATGTAGTCAATCCATCAATTTTTCTGTCGGGATGCCGATGGAAATCAAGTGACCCTTTAACAAGACAACCCATCAAAAGTATACCACTTTTTTCGTATAAATCTATCAAAAATGTAATTTTTCTGACAGGAGAACCCATTGGATGTATAGCACTATCATCGAAATAGTTTCCATTAGTGTCGTAATTGTAATGAAAGCCACACTAAAGATAACAAAGATCAAGAGACCCTCATAGAGGGTCTCTATTTTTTGTCCATATTACTAACAAAACATTTTACCTTTCATTAGCTCAACAAATACGAGGATTCAAAAGAATTTAATAAAATATTTTCATGATAATGTATATTATTTAAGTTTACGTTGCACAAATTTATTTACTTCGCACACTTGTGGACTACAAGGATAGTGATAAAGAAGCATCTCCTCATGTGGCCTGCATTACGCAGGCCACAAGAGGGGATGCTTATTTATCACTATCTCTACAGTCCACAAGTGTGGGAAATAGATAAATTCATGGAGCGTCAAACTAAATAATGTACGTTATACATTAAAATATTATGTATTAAATTTTTTTAGATCGCCACATTTGATGAGCTAACGAAAGGTAAAATATTTCCTCAATCGTATGGACCAAAGACAAAGACCAACTATTATGGTCTCTTGAGCTCTGCTATCTTTAGTCCTAGCTACTGGGTAAGGCTTGAAAGACTTATACCTTCCATTCTTTCCTTGACATATGGGTTACCTCCAATAAAAATCAAAATGTATATAATGATCCCTAAAAAATCATCCAGTCTAATTGTAATCACATCAAACAATCTATAGACAACTCCTTAGGTTAAGCCACCCACATACTCAACAACCAAATGGGCATGCTTAATTCTTTGGTGGACCCAACCAATCATTAACATATCAAGTCTAGCAATATTTCTAGTTTTCAATGGTTTGTCATGTTTTGTGCATACTTCACAAATAAACTGGAAATTAGTATTCATCTATCACCTACTACATAGCTTTCCAATTTGCAAGTTTACACAAACTATTGACAATGATCATTTTATCCTAGGTGATTCCAAATATCCTATGATTTTCCTCTACTTAAACTGTAACCTTAACATTCAGACACAACTCTTCTTAAGTCAATTTGTAACTAACCACCATCTTATGCAATTCATCTGCAAAAGCCTTACATGGGAAATAGTGGTTGGCGAATGCCTTCTCAACTTTGGCCTATACAAAGCCTAAAGCCTATGGGTTATTTCCCTATATCACACCACCACTCTATACAACATTCCTTCAATAAATCATGGTAAATCAATTCTTCAAGTGGATAATTTTTATTTGATTTATCTTCCTTGTTACTTTTAATCTGTCCTTGACCAATTTAATTTTCCTACAAGGAGGATTTTAGACTAAACCTTTTCAACAACTTGACTATGTCACCACATTTACAAAGGAATACCACATTCACTTGACAAGTGAGTTGACCATGAATTTGTTAAATGGCCCCTTACAAAAGTCAGCTACCTCTCCTTCTTGTACAAGGATGAGACCAAATGTGTCATTCATCTGATCAAATGGCAATTTATGTAATCCCAAATGCTTTAGATTTTTTAGATATTTTTGCAGAAGTTGGAATAAAAAATTTAGGAGAGTGGAATATATTTTATTATGCATGTGTTTGTTTGTATAAAAATATCTATATTTATAATTTATTATCCATTTTAATAGGGAATACATAGAAGCTAGGAAGGACATCATATTTACACAATTCTATCCTTTCATAAAATTCCATGGATTAATCAATCCTTTAATACAAAAAACATGTGGATGAATACAATTAGATAATTTTAGTAATTCATTTAAATTAGAGACTAATAGTATACAAAAAAAAAAGAATTATGAAAATAGAAGACAAATAGTCAATGGTCCAACACAGGTACAATTGCTGAGATGAGATCCATTCTCATTTTGTCACTTTCCATCACTTCAACTACCAAAATCCCTAGGCAGATAGGAAAAGGATATCACATATCCTATCAAATGGCCCATCATAAAAGGGCTAGAGCCTTCTCTTATTTGATCAAAATTAATTCTATTCCACTGATTGTAGTTCCTAGTTCTATCTTGTCTACTTAATTTCATTAAGTTAAGGGTTTGAAATACCAGGTAGAAAGGCTTATTACACTGATATTTACAGTATATGAAACAGAAAAAGAATAATGAGGTCTTTGTTTACCTCTGGTAAAGTGGGTACCTAGGACAATACAAGGTTTGTAGGATTGTAATGATTTATCAATATACATTACAGAGCTATCCAGGGCATTGAAAATGTATCAGAAACCATATGATTCACCAAAGTGACAAGATTTATTACATGTGATATGATCCATCACATAAATCTGATTGGTTAAAAAGGTATGCACATTGGTAGCCATATGTTTTGTAAATTAGAGGAGAAAAATAGTAGTCCACTAGAAATCACAGTGCTTACACTCCTAGAGAAATCAGATGTGAGAATATTGTCATGAATAACAAGGATATTGGGAAAAAATTTATCACTAAGGAGCCCTCTCCTTGGTGGAGCCTAGTAAGGAAAGAACATAAACGAAAAAAGAATTAGAAAACAAAACACTCCGGACCACTAGCCTTGGTACTAGCTACAACATTGACTCTATAGGCAATATCCACTACTCTTACCATTGCAACTACTACTCCAAATCCCATGTCTGGAACTATTGTAGAAAATCCCCTAGAGAGATAGATAAATTAAATGCAAAACACTCAAGAGGCTCTTATAACATAATTAAACATATAGTTAATATATTTATCATGATTTATGAATAATTTATAGGAAACAAAGCTTTTATTAGCCCAACCAATGAACAAATTAACCTATACTAGAGTTCTAAGTTTTGTAATAATAATTTGCAAGTGTTTTCTTCAATAAACAAGCACAAACTTTGAAAGTAGCTGAAGATGAGTTCTGACAACTCGTGTGAGAAATTTTATAATTAATAGCCATAGTCAATTGGGAAAATTTTGGGGGTTCACATTTTAGAATGTTAACATTGAAAATAAATACTGCCATATACACATATTACTATCACCAATAATATTCATTAAAAAATAAATTCATTATTTTGTATATCTCGATAGTGTACTACCACATGTCCATATGCATAATGACTGATATAATGTGCAGACTTCAAATTTTCAAATTTCTAATAGGCCATAATTTCTAGAATATGATTAAAAAGGAGCCACTATTATAAGCACTGACCGTCTTTTAATCAAGTCCCACATTTTCCTCTGGAGAATACCCATCTGAACTTATGTCTACAAAGTTGATTGTCCCATAGAGCTTGTTCCTCTCTTGAATCATATCAACCTACAACATCAAACTTTATAATCATTAACAACATTTTAAAACTAGCTAATAAAGTTTTTTTAGGCTCCCATTAACTGAATTCTAGATCTACATCACTCAACTAATATCTAATATACTAGGTTTCCTCATTCAATTTGTCTCGGTATAATGAAACCAATTTCAATGATCAGATCAATAGGGAATTAAAACTATAAAAATATGAATCACAAACCAAAAATATGGATCATCATTTTTAACATGCACAAGTTATATATAAGGACTCCCTTACCTTATTTTGTAAGCATAGGAGCTGGAACTTTGCACAAATAGAAAGTCATCCATGAAGAACAGAAAGGAAAGGAAAATAGGAAAATTATATTTTCAATCAATTATACATACCCGTGACTACCATACTCGAAGATTTTCCCTTGGCAGGAGAAAATGGTGAGACCCACTTTTTCCTTGCACAACAACGAAAGTTCATGCGCCTTATTTATCAACACACTTCGCCTCTTTGAGAACATAACTATCATGAGAACAGATATACTCAAAATCAACAATCTTGGTAGACATGATTAATACAATACATCAACTCAAACTTTTAATAGGACAAACATGAATATCAAAGGAAACTTTTATTAAACTAAGATTAAGTACTATATGTGAACATCATGAAAACTTTTGAATTAAGATAGGCATCATGACAACTAAAATTGACATATCAAAATGAAAGATGAACCACCACAATATAATGAAATAATTTAAGATAAAAATTAACTCATGAGCATAAGACTTAAAATGAGTAAACATAACACAATTTCTCTTTAGTGGAGAAATCTCATGGGGTAGAAAACAACTCAAAAATTCCTCTTTGGATTAGTTATAAATGCCTCACTAGAAATGCCCCACTCCCTATAAAATATGTCAATAGCTATATATGGCTCATTGGATAAAAATCAAGAATACCACACTAGCTTGTGTTTCTCATTGAATATGTCTCAGAATAGAAAACTACAATGTTTCATCTCTGTATCATTTTAAAGCATTTCAAGAATATCTCATTATTTGATATTTTAGGAATAAATGTATATACAACCACTACACAATCCTTTATTTATACGACATAACCATATAATTCATAGAGTGAAATTATCTACACAATATACCCACATCGTATATACAAAGATGTGCCATTTCAAGAAATGCATTCAATGATAACTGTTGAATACTTCTTTCCAAAAGATACACAATAAACCCCCACTTTTCAAAGTTCTGAAAGATATCAACAATATTTACATTCTCACTGTATTTTTCAGTTTATTCAATCTTTTTCTTGTTCACTCCTTATTTCTTCAAAACTCGTATGCATATATATAACATTCAAATAATAATAACGTATTTCCTTCATAGTAAACATGTATTTTTTAAACATACAGTCTAAAACTCTAAATCCAAACTATCTCAACAATTGTCATCATATGTAAACCAATTCACAAAACTGTTTCCTTATACCAATAACTGAAGGAGTTTACAAGAAGATTACCCATTAAATGAATAAAAGAATCAAGTAATCCAAATACCCTTTCACCACCACAATTAATGTTTGGATTCAAAAGAATATCTTTGTTCTACAACTGTACGCTAGCTTTCACAAGTAGGGTTTCCAAATGAAACCACAATCTTCAAGTACCCTCAAACTATTTTCATGTTTTGCCTTAGGGAAAACAAGAATGATATTTTCTATGTCATAATGAAACTAAAAATCATTATAATGATGCCTTTAATGTCATAATAAAACCCATGTTCCCAAAACATAAAAAATGATGCCTCGGCCAAAAAACTTTGAATGTCGACCACATAATAAGCTCGCGTATGATGATACCTGAATGATGCCATTTTCAAATGTCAACAATGAAGAGTTCAATAGACATTTTGACCATGTGTACAAGAACTTCCATAGTAATATTTTATTTAGACATTTAAAAAAACTTCAACCATAATCATTTTAAAACAAGAATCCCAACCATCATATAATTTCTATACATCAACAATTTGTATTCCAAATAGGAGTGTATTTACCATGTGATGGAAGACTATGTTCATTGATATTCAAAACCAAATATTGTATGAACAAAGATGGAATAATTTTTCAAAGAGTCAACTATCACTATAGTAGTAACTCAAAAGCATCAACCCAAAATGGTAATGTAGAACAACCATTTCATCAATTTTCAGTGTCACTAACTTCTAGAGTTAACCAACAAAGAAATAAACTCCTAATACTGATATGAACCAAATAGTTTATCTGAGAGAAGAGATGTATCCTTGTAAAGAAAATCATATATATCTTGTTATTAATAACATATAGAAATTTTATATAGGGTATTTGATGGGGAGGTCACCTTTCTCTTCTAGACTCCTACTCTCTCTTAGGAATCTCACTTTGGACCCTATCCACTTCAGGATCCTCTGGACTCACACTTGAGTCTCTTAGGGTTACTCACAGACCCTAAC